>PVKS010008808.1:0-66721 GCA_004027875.1 Aplodontia rufa
ACCCAGAGATCTAAGGGTCGACTGTCTCCACTCATCTGTGGAGGTGGGGTCTAGACCCTAGACAATGAGAAAGTTGGTCTAGTAACATGAGTTAAATCCAGATAAGATGTAATGCTTTACAATCTAATACTTTTTTAGAGTTATAATGGGAAGGGGAAGGGAGGGATAAGGGAGGGTAATTGGGGGGGCACTCCTGGGGGTAATTGCAATATCCAGAATATATACACATTTTATATTATTTTGTTAAAATCTTGAAAGGTTGTTCAAAAATAAAAAATTTATAAAAATAATAATAATAATAATGAAGGATCTCCTCATTATCAATAATTTTGAGCAATAGAATTTCGAATAGAGCTTTGGTGAATTAACTTACTTGAGGGTGTTCTTACTAGATACTATGTGCCACTCGCACGCACGAATCATGCGCTGGAAGCTTTCCTGGAATTTCTGAAGTGTCTGCTGACACACCCAGGAAAGAACTTGCAGGGGCTGCTTAAAAAGTTCTGCACGCCACTCGACTTGGAGCTCTGGAGTCTTCAGGATTTTAGTGCACGACAACTAATTACTATTTTTTCATAGATAGAAATTTGATAGAAATTTCTGTAAAATATAGTTAAGAATGTTTTAACGGAATCCTGAGACGTAAGTCAATCTATTGAGGACAGAATCCACCTGGGAGACCTTTCTAGTCCTTCAAAAATAGCAAAAAAGTGTATATTCTCTGGTTACAAAAAGCATTTCTGTATTTTACACTTTAAGATGCCTTTCACTGTAAAAAAAAAGCATTATTTTATTCAGCACGGTGAAAGGATAGTGCTGCTGATCAAATCGTAACTCACATTTGACTCAGGAATGTTCAAATGTGAAATGAATTCGTGTCTTGGACTCCTTCGAAGTGGTTGCTTTCTGATTCACACACTGTGTAGACGAGGCATTATTTCCTAGGCTGCGAGAAACCAATAGCTGAGTAGGTTTCATGGAAAACACAAATGGAGAAGGAAGGTCCGTGTCATGTCCAGTCACTATTAAATCACTTGAACACACAACAGCCTCCGGTTTTAAAAATTTCTTAATTTTTTGTGCTTTGCCAGGTTCCTTCCTCTTTGCCTTCTGCTGAGTCCCATGTGTCTTTTGACACTTTCTGCATGCCAACGGGGAGGCAGAGTAAAACAGTGCTGTTGCTTTCTCAGAAATTCCTTTCACTAAGGTCATAATGTATTTTAAAATACTTATTGTGCAAAATGTTCACAACTGTTGAAAAATGAGTTTTTATTTTTTATTTTCTTAAATGCATGAAATCGAGTTATTTTCTATCATTTCTTTATGTATCTACTAAGAAACAGTCTGTCAACTAGCAAATAATAAAAGACTCCTGCTTGATTGCAGGAAAGGAGTTTTACGTGAGACTCTGGCTTTGGTCTTTCTAGCTTCCAGCGCTGAGGACGTTCACAGGAGTGACAGCTCTGGCCAGCAGCATTTGCCCGTCCCGGGGCGTCTGTAAGGTGGAAGATGCAGCCTGGCCATCTTGCTGGTGTTTCAACAGCACTCGTGCCATTTGTCCTTAAATTGTACACAGGCCATTTATGGCAACACTAGATAGGATTTCAGGAAAACTGGAATATCCTAAATGTTGTTTTTAAAAACAATAAGCTGATTCTTATTATGTGAGGCTGCTTAGCTACAAACATGCTCTCAAATTTCTTGTAGTGCTAGAAGTTTAGAAATTACTAATGGCAATCTCCCCTTCCTATTATTTACTGTTTTTTTTTAATAAGACATCAGAAAAAATAACGTTTTCTTTCCCTTCTCAGTTGCTCTTCACCTATGGGCATTTTATAACCCCTACAAAGCTAGAGAACATAAAAAGAAAATAAAAGCTCTTTCATACCATTTTGTGTGTGTGTCTCTGTGTGTGTCTGTGTATGTGTGTGTCTGTGTGTGCGTGTGTCTGTGTCTGTGTGTGCATAGCAGTTCCATTAATGTCCAAAATTGAATTATTTGGGGGCATTTTAAGCTTTGTTGTCTCTGACTGAGATGGGCATCCTCTTTTCTCCCATGAACACTTTCTAAACTTCATGTGGATGCAGGCGTGTGGGGCTGCAGTAACTGATCTGAATGGAATAGTCAATGGGGTCCTCTTGCCCTATAGGAGTCAGTTTCTATGGGAGATTCACAGAGGGGCTTCCTAGCAGTTGATTACCCAGGAAATCACATGGGCTCCATGCCATGACAATGACAATGCGGGCAAACCAAGTGACACTTGTATTACTGTTTATTAAGATTTTGTCATGGTGATGAGTTACCTGTAGTTGCCTTAAGACGTGGAAAACTTGGTATTTCAAGAAGTAAAAGGGTGGGCTGGAGTGGTGGCTCAGCAGTTATGGCGCTTGCCCAGTGTGCCCAAGTACGTGAGTTCAAACCCCAGCACCCACGTACACAACTAAGTGTCATAGCCAACAAAGCCATGTGAAAAACTCAATAAAAATTGATTCTCTCTAAAAAAAAAAATAAAAAAGAAGTCAAAGAGTGTGAGATAATATTGCTCTGTATAACTGTATTATAGTCCTGTGAATAGATAATAAGAGGCCAATGTGTACTTATAAGTCTTTAATTGAGTCAGTAAATATTAATTGCTTTATTATCTTTCTCAGTGAAGAAAATCAAAATGCACTCTTCTAATGTTATTACTAGTTTAATAGTTTCTCTGTCCAGTACCATTTAGTAAAAACTACATTGCTTTATTCATACTGCTGGAAAAATTTTTTAGCTATCAGATTCTTCACGGATGAAGGAATATGGTCTACTTAAACTGTGGAAATCTATCAAAATATGTTTATTTATGTGGTATCCAAGAAGGAAGGGCGTTAAAAAGGGCAAAACAAGGTTTTGTAAAACATGGGATGTCAAAAGAGTATGCTAAATTCTTTAGCTCTTACAGAATGTCATGGTTTAGGTCTGAGGTGTTTCCCTGAAATGTGCGCCTTTGGGGATCATGTTTGTTTCTGGCTCTCCCTTTCTCGCTCTGCTTCCTGGACTTTCCTCCACATTCCATTCTGCCATGAAGTTCAGCCTCGCTCAAGTCCACAGCGATGGTGAGCCCACCACGGACTGAACCTCTGAAACCGTGAGCCTCAAATACACTTCTCCTCTAAGTGTTCTTGTCAAGCACTTTGCTCACAGTGATAAAAAGCTGACTAACAGTGAGAACTGTGTGTTGACGCATTATTTCTCACTGAAGTATTTTTTTTTTTGTTTATAAATCCACTATCGCTCCTAAATGCTTAAGTTGGCTGCATAACTATGTTTACAGCATTGGTTTCCTTTAGAGATCTTTGTGATTTAATCTTGTAAAATCGTTTAAATCATATTAAATAATATAAGCACTTTCTATCTGATCAATATTAATCCCACATGGCCTGGTTTTAAAACTGGAAAGTCAATTAGCAGTAGCTTCGTTCTTTGCAGTAGACACAACATACATGAAATGCAGCCTTTCTACATCCCCCATAGGCTTCTGGTACCATTTCAGCTCCTGAGCTGTACTATTGCCTCGTTGATAGTATGAGCCTTTGTCTTACTTTAAATAACAAATGAAGAGTTAGAGGGCATTTCAAACTTTTCCATGTTTGGAACTTTTTTTTTTTTTTTTTTTTTTAAGAATTTTGTGCATGTAGAGAAGGTATCTTGAAAGAAAGTGTTGTGCCTGGAGGATCAGGTCCCAGAATATTGGGAATTTTGTCAGTTATCAAGTTGAGGTAGCCAACCCTCAGAAAAGCACTAGTCCAGCTTACTCTAAGAATGGGCTAGATGTGAGCAACTTTCACTCCATTAATCATCATAAGGCTTTATAAGCACAATTGTTTTTGAAGTTAAACCAAATGCTCCATTTATATATGTTCACCAAGTGATGGAGTCTCTGTTTTTGCAATTTCTAGAAGCACGTGGCCTCTTTACAGAGCCTCACTGGGCCTGATTTGAAACATCTGCTGCATTTCCTGTTCTGTCTCTGAGTGTTGGCCCCACATCCAGGGCGCCTCGTCTGCCTGAGTTCCCAGTGAGTGGACCCACTGTCCTGAGCCCTCAGCAGCAATTGCTTGACCCCACTTCCCTGACTTGCTGTTCAGTGAGACAGGTCACGATCAACACAACAACAGCAGCAGCTTTGCAATTTTCTTTCGGCACAAGATGTCTAAACATGTTTGAAAAGGAATGAGACAAAATGCTACCACAGTTGGGAATAATAAGTTGTTGTCTTCACAATTATTACAAGTGTTATAATCATTCAAATCACTCCCATGTCACCATCATAAGAACAGACACTTTAATGGGACTATGTATGTGCCTGATCCAACTCTTAGCACTTTATGTAGACTAAGGAATAGAATCTTCATAACAATATAGCGAGTAGAAATGTTATATCCCCATGTTACAGACAGAGGAAAACAAGACACGTAGAGTTCAAGTAACTTGCCCAGGATTCCTCAGCAGGGAGCTATACTGAGAAGTGATCTGACGTCCCACATGGGGTGCTCTCCACTGTGGTCAATGACCATGGGTGCATGAAAGCACTCTTTATTTCCTTCATGAAAATATAATTTAAATCCCACTACTTATAACAATTTGCCTGTTTAGAACAACTATAAAAATTTCAACTGTTAACTAACAGCAAGTGACATCATAATCATTGATTGACAATGAACATTAGTAGGTTGTAAATATGAGCGGATAATGAATGTGCACACCTTTCAAATAATTTGGTAGCTACATTCTTTCACTTGATGGGGATCCATAGAAAAATGTCATATTAATTATACAATTGTTTAAACAAGGGTTAAATTTAGCAGAAATCTTTCTAGAAGGTCAGGTCTTACCATCACACACTTGGTAATTATTTAATCAATTCCATAATTACAAATCAATATCCCATTAATGGTCAAGCTACTTATCTACTTCCAAAGAGGGTCAAATGGCCTGTGTGATCAGGATTTGCCCTCGTCCCCTCTCAGGACTTAGGAAGGCTCTTTTAACCATATCCTAGATGGAGAGACAAAAAATTACTTGTTTTCTTAGAAAGCAACATTTCCTTTCATACTTCCAAATATTTTGTAGAAGTTCAGAAATTAAAAAAATAATACTAGATAAAAATTTTATTGTCTTGAAGTGAAATAGATCTATTGATGTATCTCAAAGAGAATGGGGAAGGTTGGAGATGAAGTCTTGTGCATTTCTATTCCTCTGCAGAAAGGAAGAAATTCATATCATTGTCTGTTCTTCAAACAAAGCAGTAAAGTTTATAAATGTTTTCTTCTTCAGATTAGTACTTATTTGTTTTTGACCTTGAAACTGTAGTACAGATGCTTGTCTAATTATTCTGTTGGTAAACAGTATAAGCTCCCTGTGTGCACTTTACTATTGGCTCTGAAATAGATATAGAAAGCTTAAAGTTTCAGAGCAGCTATGATAAAGGAAGAGATGAAAATAAAAGTAACATCCTCTCTGGTAGTACCTTAATTTTCCAAGTTATTTTGGGTCCACATTGGAATCTTGTGCAAGTGTTGGTGGAGCTATGTGGACAGTGTTGTTTTCACTTCACAGTCTAGACACTGCCCCTTTCTTTGGGTACCAAGGCATAGATCACTTGAGAGATACACAGAGTGCAGGGTTCCCAGGTAGTGGCCACAAATAATCTCTGTGGTACAATGAGCAGAGAGTATCAGAGAGGTGAGACTGTGCCTCACATGTTTGGTTACCAGGGTGAGTTCTGGGGCTAGGCAGCAGGAATGGACCCACATAAACACCATGAACACCAGACCACAGGGACATTCATTCCCAAGCTGTTAGGATACCAAGGAAGGAGCCTTACCCGGGCCTTCTGCTCCATTTCTAGCATTAATCTTTCGTGTTGCTCAGCTATGGCCAGTGTCGCAGAATGGACCTTCTGATAGATCATTTCTCCTTCCCTTGTTTGAAAAGTGAATAGTCCTTCTCCTGTGTCACACATTCTGTGAGAACAGAGATAGGGAAAGAGATGGGTCTTCACGTGTTCAAGTGAACATTCCTCCATGTAAGACACCCCTGCCCTCACTCTACCTCCTTCTGGCTCACAGGAGTTAGGAGAGCAGATTCAGCCTTGACCAACCGACCAGCCAACACATCTTCAAATGGTACTTGAGAAGGAAACTAAGGGTGAAAGTCCATCAGTATTTGGACTTCTAAATACAAAGTGATTACGTTGTACAAAGAAACAGAGAAAAATGATTCAGGTCACTCCATTGCATTCCATATCAAAAAGAGAATAAAAGACAGCACTTGTTTTCTCGAAGGTTCTTGCACTCCTGATATAACAACACTATCACCTATGAGTTGTTAGCGCTTGAAATGTGAATGACTTGAGAAAAATCTGCAGTTTTGCATTCATTAGAACCAAGGACAAGGTGACTACGCAGCCTTTATACAAAAAATTTATGAATTTTCATAATAGGCTGTATCTTTTCTTTAATTCTTAAGTAAATCTTGGAATAGCTTAGGGCTCAACATGACATAAAGGAAACTCTATTTGGACTAAGAGAGTATTTGGTTTGGACACTGTCTCTGTCAATCAGTAGCTGTGTGCAGTTGTTCAATCTGTACCTTTTACATTTTTATAAAGCTAAAAGAGTTGGTAGAAAAATATATTTACAATGTTGCTTAGCACATATTAAGTGCTCAAAAATGTCAGCTATTGATTATTTTCTTCATTACAAAGTTTGGAATGAATCATAAGGAAATTTTGGAAGTAGTTAAAAATCTACAATAGAGAAATGATTGGATTTATTACATGTTTTATCTGTTATTACGCTACATACTATTTTACTGTTATGAGGTAATATTTTGGAAAGATTAATAAGTAGCTATTGCTATGTCATTGCTGAACATATAACATCATTAAAATCCTTACTGTGTAAATTTGAGCAGAAAACTCAGAATATAAGTTCCTTTCTAATTATCAATTGAATGATAATTCAAATTAACTTTTATACCATAATATTTTATGCGAAAAAATTCACAGACAAATTGTAAGTAGGATTTCAGATAAGTTTTATTAACAAATCTAATTCTAAAATGAAAAAATATTTTAATTAATACTTTTGTCCAGTTTTTAAACATAACATCAGCATCAATGTGATATTAATCCTCATACATTGGATATTGACTGGACTGCTGTCTTGTGGGTTTTCAGATGAAACCATCAAAATACTCAGGAGACTAAGCTATTTCTTCAAGCACCAAAAAGAGTTTCAATTCAACTTTACGATTCTCCAAGGAGTTTTCAGCAGAAAGGAACAGTCTCAGGAGGCTGCAGACATTGCAGAGGCTGTGACTGCGATCCCTCAGGGCCCCTGGAGCCAGCACTTAGCTTCTGTGAATGCGATCTTAATAAAATTCACACAGCGTGAAATGGAAAGTCTGGGGCAAAATGAAGAGTTTTTGCAAAGTGAAACAAATGAGCTTTCTTTGTTGATTCAGGGGAGTGAGGAAACCCAACAGCAGCAGCAAAGCTGTTGAGAAGCCCTCAGTGCCTCTTGTTTGAGGCTGAGTTTGTTCATTGTCCTCTGAAAAACACTATTAGCCTCCGGAAATGAGACAGTGAAGGCACAAATTGTTATTTCATACTCAGTCATTGAGATGTGAAATTCTAATGTTTGTCCACGTCCACCAGTGGAAGTTAGCTCTCCCAGAGGGGAAGTTAGGATGCTTACAGGAGCGGTTTTATTCCAGTCTCTGGAATAACTACTGCAAAGTTGTCCTTTGATCAAGAAGCAAGGCATTTAAAAATATTGGCATTAATTTTAAAAGGTAAAGAAATAAGTAGAAGGCGCCATTTCTGCAACATGGACGCCTCAGCCAAGCTGGAGGTCCGAACTCCTCACGCTTCTGCTGGTCATGCTGAAACCAGCGACCTAGGTTTCCTTGGTTGCCGTTTAAATGTGATCTCCAGGGGCTGGTAGGGATGACAGGGAGACTTTCCATTACCTGTGTAAACAGCTTGGTGGTAGCAAAATAAAACTGGAGGAGATGGCAGGGAGAAAAATGGAGTAATTTAGACGACTTTTGACCTGCTTGTCAAACGGGGCCCAGGCTCAGCAGAGCAGGCCTTGTTGGAATCTGAGTCTGCATGTTGACAATGTCCCCAGGTAGCTCAATGCACAGTGTGACATGTGGGACTCAAATGAGCACAAGTTAGAAGTCTTATTCATGCAGCTTTTCAAAATTGTGACACATGAAACTTAAGATTAGACGGTAAGAAACAGAATGGATAACCAACACTAGCCAGAAGTTCCTTTACGTAGCTCAGAGAGAGCTGGGCTGGAGGAGCCAGCTACACCTGAACCCCGTGACTCCTTGCCCCCAGCACAAGGTCCAATGATGACATATATTTTGAGAAAAAGTGAAAATCTGGATGATGTATTTTGTTCTGACTCCAAATTAGAATTTGATAAAGTTGAGTGCAAACATTATCTTTGACTTAACAAGATATTTGTACAAAATTAGTGAATTATCTTACCTAAAATAAAATGAAGAATATAATCCTGACGGTCTCCTCTAGTTTTGAGGTGTAGTTGTGGCCTCATAAAGGGTCTATGAGGTATTCCTGACACACATGTTTTGAGGTTGTTTTCTTTCTCTGCTGTTTTCTATGTTTGTTTCTGACACTGAGATATAGGGTAAATAATAACAGCATAACATTCACAAAGCTAGGGTACAAATTTGCCATGGCCTGTCATAGAAATTGATCACATACTCTTTGTTTTTTAAGGAATTGAGTTGTTGTACAATCATAGATGCATGTAAGGCCCAACCCCAGTACCTTGATTCTTCTTTATTTCACCACACAACAGCTATAAAAGTCCTCCTATACAAACATACATATATATATATATATATATATATATATATATATATACACACACACACAAAATTATGAATTTTTCAGCATCAAATGATTGCATAAGTATTATTTGGCTTCTCCAGGGGAGGAGTGGTTAAAGAATATGCTACATTGTTGATTGTCTGATGGCATAGTTTTAAAGTAGGCACTATTGAGCCAATGCTGTCACGGGCCCAAGCAGCGAGGAGGGGAAAATATACATGACCCATCATCTCTGAGACTTTTTAAGTGGTGGGGGAAAAAAGCACTGGTCAAAGAATCACGTGGGTATGTGGGACAGGATTGACCTGAGGAAGGAATTCCCCTACTGACTCCTCATCTATAAAACAGGACACCCAAGGTTGTGGAACAGGATTTTTGTTTACTTTTATTTTTTAATTTATTTTTTATTAGTACATTATAGTTTTACATAATGATGGGATTAGTTGTCACATATTCCTAGATGCACAAAAATCAGCAATACAATTTGTTCATTATCCCCTCCCCACCCCATACCCCTCTACGTCCCTCCTCCCATCACCTGATCCCTTGCCTTTATTCTGGGTCCTATATTGTTCCTAAAAAACCCAAATATAGTGACATAATTCTCATACCTATGAAGAACATTTTTTAAATATACATGACTATAATATATACAGTGACACTTATAAATGCTTGGAAGTACCTTGCTTTTTCTCAGTTCCAACATTTTTCCTTCTCCTCCTTTCCTATTATCCCTTGTTATTCTTCAAAATATTTGACAATAGGATTAAACATTTATGTTTTGTATAGATATGCAGCATAGCTTGTTTAAATATCTTATGAAGTATCTTGCAACTGCATCTCATAAATATTAACATTTTGCATTTTTGTTCTATGGATCTAATATATGAGTTTGTCTATCTTACTCCTTAGCCTGGGTTTAGGTCCAGCCTCCACAAATGAGGGAAACCATTCAGCCCTTAAATTTCTGGGTTTGGCTAACTTCGCTCAGCATGATTTCTTCCACTGCCATCCATTTACTTCAAAGGCTGCAATATCATTGTTTCTAATAGCTGAGTAGAACTCCACTGTATATATATATACCAGAATTTTGGATCCATTCATCCAGTGAGGGGCATCTGAGCTGGTTCTATAATTTAGCTATTGTAAATTGAGCTGCTATGAACATAGATTTTGCTGTGTCACTGTAATGTGCTGATTCTAACTCCTCTGTGAAAATCCCCAGAAGAGGCATAGCTGGGTCATATGGTGAATCTAACCCTAATTTTTTGAAGAGACTCCACACTGCTTTCCAGAGTAGCTATACCAGTCTGCAAGTCCACCAACAGTGTGCTAGTGTTCCTATCTCCCCACAAACCCTCCATTTGTTATTTTTTGTATTCTTCATCTTTGCCAGTCTGACTGGAGTGAAGCAAAATGTTAAGGCAGTTTTGATTTGCATTTCTCTGATTACCAGTGATTTAGAACACTTTCTCATGTTTTCATTGGCTTACTGAATGTCCTCTGTTGAGAAATTTCTGTTTAGCTCTCTGGCCCATTTATTGATTAGATTGTGTTTTTGTTATTGAGTTTTTTGAGTTCTTTATAAATTTTAGGTATTAGTCCCCTGTCAGAGGGATCACAGGCCTGATTCTCTGCCATTTTGTAGGTTGCCTCTTGACCGTTTTGATTAATTCCTTGGCTGAGCAAAAGCTTTTTAATTTAAGGGCATCCCACTCATTAATTCTTGACTCTAATTCTTTCACTTTGGGAGTCTTTTTGAGGAAGTCTTGGCCAACTCCCACTTGCTGAATTGTTGGTCTTAATTTTTCTTCTAGGAGTTGTGTGGTAGCTGGTTTAATTCCTAATTCCTTGATCCATTTAGATTTGATTTTTGAGCAAGGTGAGTGATAAGGATCTAATTTCAATTTTCTGCAAGTGGCTGTCCAATTTGACCAGCAACATTTGTTGAATAGGCTGTCTCTCCTCCATGTTATATTTTGACCCACTTTGTAAAAGACCAGATGTTTAAAGATTTGTGGGTTTGCTTCAGAGTCTTCTACTCTATTCCATTGGTCTTCATTTCCATTTTGATACAAGTACCATGCTGTTTTTAATACTACAGCTCTATTGTGTGATTTTAAATCTGGTATTGCAAAACCATTTGTTTCATCTTTTAGCTTAGTAATGCTTTGGCTATTCAGGGTTTCTTGTAGTTCCAAATGAGCTTGAGAACTGCTTTTTCTATATCTGTAAAGAATGACATTGGAATCTTGATGGGGATTGCATTGAATCTGTATAGTGTTTTTGGCAGAATGGCCATTTTAATTATATTAATTCTGCCTTACCAAAAGCATGGAACATCTTTCCATCTTCTTGGGTCTTCTTTAATTTCTGTTTTCAGTGTTCAATAATTTTCATTGTAGAGGTCTTTTACTTCTCTTGTTAGATTAATTCTCAACTATTTTATTTTTTTAGAGGATATCATGAATGGAATCAATTTCCTGATTTCTTCTTCTGCCCTAATATTGTTAGGGTATAGGAAAGTTATTGATTTATGGGTGTTGATCTTGTAGACTGCTGTGATGCCAATCTGTTTATTAGCTCTAGAAGTTTTCTGGTGTAGTTTTTTGGATCTTGTAGATATAGGATCATGTCATCAGCAAAAAAGGATAGTTTGACTTCCTCCCTTCCTATTCTTATCTCTTTGTTTTCCTTTTCTTGCCTGATTGCTCCAGTTGAGGTCTCGAGGACTATATTGAATAAAAGTGGTGAGAGTGGGCAGCCTTGTCTTATACCTGAGTTTAGTGGAAATACTTTCAACTTTTCTCCATTTAGTGTTATACTAACTGAGGGTTTGGCATATATGGTCTTTACAAAGTTAAGATAAATTCCTTTGATCCCTATTTTCTCTAGAGTTTTGACCATAAATGAGTGCTAAATTTTATTGAAGTCCTTTTCTGCATCTATTGAGATGATCATATGGTTTTTGTCCTTAATTCTGTTTAAGTGATGAATCAAATTTGTCTTTGCATGTATTGAATCAGGCTTGCATACCTGGAATGAAACTCACTTGATTGTGATGAATTATCTTCTTGATGTGTTTTTTAATGCAATTTATGAGAACTTTATTAAGGATTTTTGTGTCGATGTTCATGAGAGATATTGGTCTGTAGTATACTTTTTGATGTGTCTTTGTTGGATTTTGGCATCAGAGTAATGGTTGCTTCATAAAAAGTGTTTGGGAGAATTTTCTCTTTTTCAATTTCTTGGAATAGCTTAATAAGGAGAGGTGTTGGCTCTTCTTCAAAGGTGTGGTAAAACTTGTCAGGGAATCCATCAGGTCCTGGGCTTTTCTTCTTTGGAAGACCTTTAATTGCTGCATGGACTTTGGTGCCTGTTATTGGGTGGCAAATGTTGCAAGTGTCTAGAAATTTGTCCATGTCATCCGTATTATCTGATTTAGAGGAGTATAATTTTTCAAAATATGTTCTGGTAATCTGTTTAATTTCAATGGGGTCAGTGGTGATGACTGCTTTTTGTTGGTGATTTTGTTGATTTGAATTGATTCTATCCTTCTTTTAGTTAGATTAGCAGGGGATCTGTCAATTTTATTTATTGTTTCAAAGAACCAGCTCTTTGTTTCATGGATTTTTTTTGTTGTTGTTGTCAATTTTGAGAATCTAAATCAACCAGTCTCATGTAGTGAAACTGAAATAGCAATCAATGGCTTTCAAAAAAGAAAAGTCCAGGACCTGATGGATTCTCAACAGAGTTCTATCAGACCTTTAAAAAGAATTAATACTTCTCTTTTGTAAGTTATTCCATGAAATTGAAAGGGATGGAACCCTCCCAAATACTTTTTATGAAGCAGGTATAATCCTGATGCCAAAACCCAATAAAGACACATCAAGAAAAGAAATCTACAGACCAATTTCCCTGATGAACACAAATGCAAAAATCCTTAATAAAATCCTAGCAAACCCCATCCAAAAACACATCAAAAAGACAATAATCATAATCAAGTAGGTTTCAGTCTGGGAATGCAAGGCTGGTTCAACATTCACAAATCAATAAATGTAATTTATCACTTAAATAGAATTAAAGATAAAAATCATATGATCATCTCTAATGCAGAAAAGGCCTTCAATAAAGTTCAACACCCATTTATGCTCAAAACTCTGGAGAAGATAGGGATCAAATGAATATACTTTAATTTTGTAAAAGCCATTCATGAAACCTATAGCCAATATTATACTTAATGGAGAAAGACAGAAAGCATTCCCACTGAATTCAGAAACAAGCAAAGATGTCCACTCTCACCACTCTTATTCAATATAGTCCTTGAAACCCTGCCTGAGCTATCAGACAAGAGGAGAAAATCAAAGGAATTCAAATAGGAAAAGAGGAAGTCAAGCTATCTCTATTTGATGATGACATGATCCTATACCTAGCAAACTCAAAAAGCTCAATCAGAAGACTTACAGAGCTTATACATGAATTTAGCAATGTGGCTGATTATAAGATTAATAGTCATAAATGAATAGCTTTCTTATATTCAGCAACAATTCTGCTGAAGAAATCAAGAAATCCTTCCCATTCACAATCACCTCAGAAAGAATAAAATACTTGGAAATCAATCTAACAGAGGATATAAAGGATCTCTACAATGAAAACTAGTGAACATTAAAAAAATTGTAGAAAACCTGAGTATATAGAAAAACATTCATGTTCTTGGTTAGGCAGAATCTATATGATTAAAATGGCCATTCTTCTGAAAGCTTTGTACAGATTCAATACAATCCCCATCAAAATATCATTGAAATTCTTCATGGATGTAGAACAAGCAAGTCTCAAATTCATTTGGAATAATAGGAGACCCAGAATAGCAAAAACATTTCTAAGTAAGACTCCCATAGCACAAAAATTAAAACCAAGAATAAATGTGTGGGATGCCATTAAACTGAAGAGCTTCTGCATAGCTAAAGAATTAGTCAAAGGTATCAAGAGAGAACCTACAGGATGGGAGAAAATTTTTGCCCTCTCCAACTCTGATAGAGGGCTAATATCCAGAATATACAAAGAACACAAAAAACCGAACACCAAAACCAAAATAATCCAATAAATGGGCTAGGGAACTAAATAGAAACTTCTCAATGGTGGAAGTCCACAGAGCCAATAAATATATTAAAAAATGCTCTATATCACTAGCAATCAGAGAAATGCAAATCAAAACTTCACTGAGATTCCACTTCTTTCCTGTCAGAGTGGCAAAAATGAAGAATATGAACAATAACAGATGCTGGAGGGGTTGTGGGAAGAAAGGAACACTATCACACTGTTGATGGGACTGCAAGTTTGTACAGCCACTCTGGAAAGCAGTGTGGAGACTCCTCAAAAAACTAGAGTTAGAAACACCTTTTGACTCAGTTATCCTACTCCTGGGTATTTTCCCAAAAGTGTTAAAATTGGCATGCTCCAGAGACAAAAGCTACATCAGTGTTTATAGTAGCTCAGTTTACAATAGCTAAATTATGGAACCAACCCAAATGTGCCTCGCCTGACAAGTAGATTTAAAAACTGTGGTATGTATATACAATGGAGTTCCACTCTGCTATTAGAATGATACCATGGCATTTGCAGCCAAATGGATGGAGGTGGAAAAAATTATGCTGAGTGAAATATCCCAAACTCAGAGACTTAAGAGCCAAATGTTTTCTCTCACATGTAGAAGGTGGAGTAAAATCTAAGATTGAAAGCTAGCTGAGCTAAAAAATAAACTCAACATAGGTGCATTTTCCATAAGCAGTGGGAACCATAACTATGAAGCTGAGGGGAGAAAGGAAGGGGGCATGTAGGGGAGGGAGGCATTAGGGGGTTATTAATGCACCTTTAGAGAGGGATCAGGGGTTTTATCAATGCAGCTGGGAACCCTCAACTCCCATGAGAAGCCCAATTATACACAGATGGGCAGAGAGATCAGAAAATTTAAAAATTAATACACATGTATATGCTTTTTTCTATCTATAACATGTGGGTAAAGCAGAGGAGATATGGTAGCAGGGAGTGGTCAAAGGCGGGTGGATCCTGGACTAGGATCAGCCTTAACTTTCAATATTCATCTATGCATGAACGTAACAATGTAACAATGATTTCCCCCAATATGTAAGACTATTTTGAATGAATTAAAAATAAAGCTATGGAGATACTTCACTTTAAAAAATTAAATAGGAATGTTTTATAATAAATCTGACAGTCTCTAGATGAATTTTCCACAAGGGAATTAGATAGCTTCAATTTTGTCCATCTTCACAGCTGTGTAATTTCATTCTCACTTTGTTTTGCAGTATTGTGGGCATATTTAATAATCAAATATGTATCCTCCAAGCACACAGAAATTTTAAACTGTTCACAATGGAGTAGTGCAGAAGCATATTTCTGAAAAGTCAGAATTTAAAATTTAGTGTTTAATTACAGAAAGCAATGAATCTTAAAAGTGTTTCTTCAGAAGAGTTTAAACCAATTAACACTTTTATTCCCTTTAAGGTTTAAATCTTTATTGTTACTTTACAATGTTGGTGTTTTATATATTTTAAGAAGCTATGTAAAGATTGGTTACTCTTTAAGAGATTGGTGAGTCAAGTAGTGATCTGTATATGTATAAACAACATGTCTATAGACTAAAGCATCATGGACATTAGCATATGGCACCATGGATGGTAGACTAAGTGTTCCTAGAATATACCAAGGCATCATGGACAACGGACTGAGGCATTGTGGACAGGAGAGTAAGGCATCATGGAGCAGACTAAGGCATCATGGATGGTAGACTAAGTGTCCCTAGAATATACTAAGGCATCATGGGCAATGGACTGAGGCATTGTGAACAGGAAACTAAGGCATCATGGAGCAGATTAAGGCATCAGGGACAGTAGACTAAGGCATAGTGGAGTAGACTAAGGCATCATGGAATAGACTAAGGCATCCTGTAGTACACCAAAGAATCATGGAATAGACTAAGGCATTGTGGAGTAGACTAAGGCACCGTGGAGTAGACTAAAGCTTCCTGGAATAGACTAATGTATCTTGGAATAGACTAAGGCATCCTGGAGTAGACTAAGGCATCCTGGAGTAGACCAAGGCATTGTGGAGTAAACTAAAGCATCCTGGAATAGACTAGTGCATCCTGAAATAGATTAAGGCATTATGGACTAGACTAAGGCATCCTGGAGTAGACTAGTGCATCCTGGAATAGATTAAGGCATTATGGACTAGACTAAGGCATCTAGATTAGACTAAGGCAACATGGAGTAGACTAAGGCATCCTGGAGTAGACTAAGTCATCTGGTGTAGACTAAGGCATTATTGGAAATGGACTTATGCATCGTGCGTGATAGACTAAAGCAACATCATAGAACATCCAGTAACAGACCCAGTCTGTATGAGAGTTAATTGAACATGTGATCAAAGTGGAATCTCAATTCAGTGAAGAAAAACTGTATTCAAGAACCTGTTGGAGGCTAGCCATTCAGAAAACCAAATCAAGCAAGCAAACACCGAAACTTTTTGAATTCATGGCTCCATCTCCACCAACACAAATTCAAATGAACAAAAAAGACTAGAATACGGCATGAAAGAGTTCCTATATATACTCAGAAAGGAGAAGAAATTTCAAGTTGGGATTCACATCAAATCTGATAAAAGAAAAGATGGATAAATGTGTATGAGAATCTTTTAAAAATAAAGGTATCCTAAGCTATCATAAGATAAATAAAAACTAGAAAAAATATTTGATATTTTGGCATCTGTCAAATAGGAACAATGCCAGTATTTCTAGTACTTTTTTGGGTTGTTTGAGGATTAAATGAGTTAATGTATATAAATCTGAAGAGTACCTTAACTTATTATTCTGTGAATACCACTGCTATATTACTACCACAACCATTAAAGTATCAGATCTCTAAGATTTTCCAAACAAAAGTTCAAGATGAAAATAATGTGCAGTGTGTGATCACTTGTATAGATGGTGTATGTGTGGGGTGACATTCCTGTTACTTGGGGATCCAGCCCAGGAGTGTGTGTTCAGCACGGACCATGGTTGACTGAACATGCTGTGTTGCTGAAACATGCTGATGTTGGAAGCTGTGCTCTCACCACAAAAATGGTAAGTGTGACAGGTGGTGCTCATGGTGACCATGTAGCGTTAGTGTTTCCACCATGTGTGCACACTTCATAGCATCAGGCTGTACTTGACACATGTATACATATGTGTTCAATTTAGAAAAGCATGTGTGGGAGGATTCAGCATGCGGCTTTGCATAGTTGTGCCTGACACTCAGGGAGAATGTATAAAATCTAGTAATAGTGGTGTGTTTTGGGGTGAAGTGAAAACAGATTTGGCATAAGTATGGGAGGGACACGTTTCATGGGTACCCCTTTATGTTAATCTAGTTAAATAAAGAAACACTATTGATTTTATTTTAAAAGAAGGTGGGACAGTGAGAGAGAGAGAGAGAATCAATTTAGTTTTTCATGTGGCTTTTGTTGCTCTGACACTTCATTATGTATGTGGTGCTGGGGTTTAAACCCGCATCTGCATAGATGCCAGGCAAACACTGTAACCACTGAGTCACCATTCCAGCTATGCTATTGAGTTGTTAATTGAATTTAATTAACTAAAATTACTTTTTTTTTGTATCAGGGATTGAACTCAGGGGTGCTTAACTGCTGAGCAACATCCCCAGCCCAATTTTAATTTTATTTTGAACACAATCTTGCTAAGTTGCTTAGGGCCTTGCTAAGTTGCTGAGGCTGGCTTTGAACTTGCAATCCTCCTGCCTCAGGCTCCAGAGCTACTCATGTTATAGGGGTGTGGCACCATGCCAGGTGACACATTAAAATTTAAAGCAAGACTTCACAGAGCTCTCACAGGGATGTTGTGAAGGTACAGCTCAGTCTCTGTCACTTAGTGAATACCCTTTCATGAAACTTATACTTCACTGATCATTGGGGGCTTCCTTTGCCTTTCAAACACGTTCTTGCTCCCCCTCTCTCACACACACATTTAATATCTTTCCAGTATGCTACAGTCTTCTGGTATGATTTTAGAGAGAACCAGCTTCGCAGAGTCCTGGTTTGTCATTTATTGTAACACCAACATACAATGCAGCAAGAACAACAGTGACAGCCATTATTCATGCAGTGAGCACTTGTGCCCACACAGTGAGACAGGCGTGTGCTGTCCCTCACTGAACCTCACAGCATTCTGTAAGGCACTCAAAGGTCCCCATTTCGCACAATGCCCAATCCAGGAGGTTGAGTGCATCCTCAAGGTCATCAGCGGGTGGGCAGCAGAGCTGCTCTTGGACCCACCACCACGATCGTGCAGGGTGAGCTCCCAGGCTTGAGCTGCACTGCACCCGCTCCAGATGAGAAGTGGAGAGGAAAGGAGAAAGGCCTGCTGCTGTTCCTCGACTGTTAAACCAGGCTCCCAAGTGCACATTTTAATGGGCACAATAATAAAATGCATAGTATAGCAAATAAATCAGTCAGTAAAGCACCTGATTCAGAACCAAACCCTCCTTGCCCTCCAAATGTCCTCTCCACTCATTGGCCCGAAGAGGCATTGACTCAGGCTTGTCTTTGCTTCTCACGTGACATCTATTTGTTCATCATTTTGTTTTTATGGACACTATTCACATGTCCGGCATGTTAGAGTCTGGATTTTGAGAAATGGCCATATTACTTGTTCAGTGAAAGGTATGGTGTTTGTAAAAACCATATTTAAAAAATAAATAGGCCAATAAATATTGATTTGTGAAGTGTATTTGCTCTCATATATATTTGTCATTTCATTTAAAAACTCAGTAGATTTTATATAAAATTAATAATGATATAATAGCACAATTTGGACTACAGACTGTTGGGCTGGTTATTCTTACTGTGTAAAAGTTTTCTCCCAAGATATTTAGATATCAGATCTCTGATAGATCACAATTTGTTTTATTGGCATTATCAAAACAAAGCACTCAGCAAAATGGCAGAACAAAAATCATTCTAAGATTCTGAGGGAAAATTCTGACTGGCACTGCCAAAGATGTGGACACCTGTTTAAGTGAGCTTTTTAAGTTCTTTTGAAATAGATGTTAGAGGTCACTGGTGATAATAAGTGACTCTACTGAAGTGAGAAGCAATTAAAGAATTCCAAATGCTGTTGCTTTGATACTTTATAATTTCAAATGTCATCATTCTGGGTTAGTGTTTTTTAAACCTTAGTTTTTAATATTTTAGTTAACATTTTAAACTATATACCTTCAAGGTACAAAAATTGAAAAAAATGGTTAAACAGATAATTTGAATCACCTCAAAGAAAAAGAAATAGATGTTTCCTCCCCATAAATAAAAGCCTCAGTCTTTTTCCTTTGCCCCTTGAGATCTGTGAGCTTCTTAGGTGTATGATTTTATTGCTCATCATGTTAATGATGGATCCCAGCTTAGAACCAAGCCATCGTCTCTTCATTCCCTGCTGGATCAGGTGTACACGTTTAGTACACCTGATGTTAGTACTTCTAACATCTCATTACTTTTATCTACACACAATTAAAATTCCAGGATTGAAAAATAGAGTTAATATCTGAAACAACACAAAGTAAAATCACAGGATGAGCTTAAGATGAGAATGGAGAAGGTTGAGGAAAGTCTTGGTAAACTTGACAAGAGACTGGTGGAAATTACCCAGTCTTAAGAACACAGAGGAAAAAGATGAAAAATGAATACAGCCATAGGAACCTCTTGGTAAATATGAGTGCATTTAGCATATGTGTGCCGGAAGTCCAGAAGGAAAAGAAGGGAGAAAACATGCTAGAAGGAATAGTGACCTCAAATCCTCAAATTCAATAGAAGGCATGGATCTGCAGATTCAAGAAGTTTAGGAAATGCTGAAAATATCCCTTACTGTTGCTTTTTCTCCAATTGTTTTAATCTTTTATTTGGATGTTCCTGTCTTTCTTTTGTTGTGTATTTCCCCGTTGCTCATCTACCATCCTCCTCCTCTTTCCCATTTTCTAAGATTTCTGAAAAAAATCAAATTTATTCATGGTAGCGCATTTATTTAACCCTTATTTTTCTACGCTTCCATACTTGACTTTGAAGAATTTCGCTCCTTGATAGCTTTTGTTAGAGCTTGCAATAAAACTTTTAGAGCACCTCTGCTCTTCTGTAATTTGAGAAATGATGTTTTTCTTGACCTTTTTTCCCCATATATTGCTTCATGGACCCTGACCCCATTATTCACCCTCTTGTTTGGGGTAATGCATGTGTATCGGTATTTATATGGATCATAGAGGGAATTTCCCTTGGTTGAGTATTGCCCAGATACCTCATTTGGGAACTGAATTGAGATAGTGTCCTGCTTCCTTTACCTATGGTTATTCCAATCGTGACGGAAAAAAATGGTAAACTCTTGCTAAGCTTATCTGAGTTAATGCTTTGAAAATGAAAATTTTAATTTTTGCTAAAAAGACATATGTTCATAGAAAATAATAACTGGGACAGATAAATAGAGGGCAAAATAATTTCTTCGAAAATAATAACTGGGACAGATAAACAGAGCGCAAAATAATTTCTTAATTGACACTACCTCATTGCACTGGTCAAAATGCAAAAACAATGCAAAACTTGAGTTCTTCAGTAGAATAAGGAATCATGAAATGAAATAAAAAGCTGTATTTGATTTAGCAAATGTAGAGTCTTTGGTTAAAGCGAACTCACTATTGTTGCTGTTGAACCTACTCATTAAATTGCATTGTGCCCTAGAATTTTATCATTGGTCAACATTTCATCTTTCTGTTTTCCTGGCCACTAATTTAACTACCACCATTTTGTGGTTGGTGTTTTTTTGCAGTTTCTGAGCCTCATTCCCAACTATGTGGTATTTTCCAAGCAATTAAAAGTAAAAATATCTTAAACTGATGGCATTAACTTTTTTTCAAGGCTTCTCCTCTGCATTTTGTTTTGTAAATTAATAAATGAATAATAATTCTCCCATTTCCCAAGGAAAACATGTGGGAGTCCTCATAAATACCCTTTGCTTTGTTACCAAGTGTTGGCTTCTCCTTCTCTCTGGGTGCAACCCCTGGCCAGCCTCACTTTGCCACTTCCATTCTCTCAAGGACCTGTGCTCCCCTGGGCCTTCACACTTAGCCCTGCTGCTCTCTCTGTCAGGAGTCCTGATCCAGCCCTGGAGTCTGTTCATCGAAATGTATGTGTGTGTGTGTGTGTGTGTGTGTGTGTACACGTATATGCATGTATATAGACTTGTATATTTTTATGTATCTGTAGATCCCTCCCTCCACCTCCCTTCCTCTCTCCTCCTCTCTCTCTCTCTCTCTGTTGGTTCTGTTTCTCTAGAGAATACAGCAGGTCTGTCTTTGCCTTCTGCCTTCTCCCGGCCTCCTCTAAGTCAGTGAAAGTCTGTCATCCCAAGTCTGGGGACTTGAGAGTGATGAGTGGGATCCACTGCAGCTGCTGTTCTTGACAAAAATATGGGTGACTGAAAGATCAGAGAATGGAAAGGCAGATTTGCGGAGAGGAGTTTCTTTCTGCTTTCAGATTTGCTCTATTGTCTCTCCAAGTTCTTTTTCTGCTGAGATTCACACAGGCTTTTGCTGCCTGACTCAGCCTGTAGATAGGGCAAGAGGGGTGCTGCCCCTTGGCTCCCTGGAACAAAGTAGCCTTGTCTCCCCCAAGCACAACCACAAAGCAGGACACAGATGATGGGCAGGAGAAGATGACTTTACTGTTTTGGCTAACTCTTTTTACCAGCATAATAAATATTTTTCCTCCACTGCCAAAGCAGTGTGGAGGCTTTTCCCCTAATTCACTAAGCGTTTTTGTTTGCTTTGGGGGTATTATTACAGCAAAAGAAATGGGAAACCAAAATTTTGCTTCTGAAATTCAGAGTAAGATTTGCATTACTTAGCTAGGCAGTTGTTTGGGAATGTTCAAATACTAGGTCAATTACGGTAAATCCTAGCTATACAGAAATTTGAACATGACTTGAGAGGTGACTTATCCCTTCTAGACCTTTTCCAATATAGACAAGGGAAAGGTACAGGGTTGGGTTGGAAAGCACTGGGTGGAGTTTTATGTCCTGAAAGCTTATCTGAGTGGAAATTCCAGAGAAAGCAGGAATGTGAAATTAATTGGTGCCTACAAGATGAGCTGAAGGGCACAGTCTCACTCCCAGGTTTGCATGGAGGGATCCAGGATTCCTCTGTGGAGGAGGTAGAGAAGATTGAGGAGACTGGCCGGGATTAGTGGTTCCAGGGGACTGAGCCAGCAAGTCCCACACAGGCCACATGAACTTGGATCCAAGGATCCTGTTATTCCAGAACATCATGTGAGACTTTCGTGTGCTGAAACGTTGAACAACATAAAACTCAGAAGGGGCAGAAAAAAATGCAACACCAAGATGAACCAACTTTTTCAAAATGACACCTTAATGCTACTATCTTTTCCCCCATTGGGAGGTGGTTCAGAAGAAATAGAAATACAGAGAAAATGAAGAATCTGCACTTTCTTATTATTGTTCTCAGATGCCTTAGTATTTTAATAGAATTTTTTCTTAACTGATACCTGAAGTGTAAGATTGTACATATTAGAGAGGTGCCATGTGATACTGGGAGGCATGGGTGTACTTTGCGGTGAAATTCTACACTTTCTTAACCAAGTTGTGTTAAATTCTTGAACCTGTTATGGTTGAAAAACATTTGCAGTTTCAGACAGTGGCATCTCCATTTCCTTATCTATGAAAATTAATCAGCAAAGGTTTTCATTTACTGTGGTCTTAAATTTTTATAGTTCTCAAGTTAGGTCTATAATTTCTGTATGAAATTTGAGGCAAATAATTTCACTACATTTCTACCTATTTACCCCTTTCTAATTCCTCTACATTGTTGCTCCTGGCCTCTCCATTCACTTGAGGGGATGGAAGCAACTGAATAGAGGCTCTTGTCATTGCCAGAAAGCTGCAGAAAGAGTCAAAACCGAAAATAGATTCTTAGATCTTGAGCAGGTCACATGATATGCATTAGAATGGGCTCCAGTGACCTAGATTCCCATCACTTCAGAGAAGAGTCAGCACTGGTCCCCAGTGCATGGGTGTGAAGGGGTAGGGCCTTGGGAGGGGAGGTTGTCAAGACAGAGCCCTCCTGCACACGATAAATGCTGTTATAAATGAGGTCCCAGCCAGCTGGGTCCTCCTCCATGCAGGCGCATGGCCTGAGGGCACTGTCTGTGAGGAGTGGTAGGTGGCCAGACACCAAATCTACCAGCACTTCCATCTTGGATCTCTCAGCCTCCAGAACTATAAAAAATAAGTGGCTTACAAGCCATCGAGTTTGTGGTATTTTGTTACAGCGGTACTCATGCGTTAAGATGGAGTCGGATGATAAAGAAAGAGTCACCAGGGAAAGGCGTTTGAGGACACTAGAGTCCTTTCTGCTCATTTTCACCTGAAATGAGAGTGTGGATAAGGAGGCTAAAATCAATTGCTTAGATGAGATTGATTTGGCAAGGAGTTGGAGGAAGGTGTGGGGAAAGAGACAGAGCAGCAAATAAGCAAGAGGAGAAAGAAGGAAACGATGAATGGAAAAGGTCAAGGAGTCAAATGGTGATAAACAAATTCCCCAAGGAGTGAGCAAGAAAGCGATTATTCAAATAAGGGTGCGTTTCCGTGAATAACTTGGCTGTATCTTGAGGTCAGAAAAAGTCACAGGAGCCAGAAAGAACAGAGTAGGGATCAAAAATCAGCAGAGGAGAGAGAGATTTGGATTTAAAACATATTAGTTTCAAGTTCCCACTGTCGCGGCATATTCTGCATATCTGCTTTATTCCCAAACACAGGACACCCGGAGCTGTGGGCTGGTGACAGTCACATTCTTCCCGTGCATGACTGAAGCGGAAAGACCAGTGCGAGGCGTGCTGCCGTGAGGACAGCAGCAGCAGGCAGGGCCTTGGTGACTGTGTGCGGCTCTCCCTGACTTCCTCACTCCCCACGCATCCCCTCTGCAGGGCAGTGCTGTTTCACGCATTTGGACTTGGGCTAGCAGTGACTGACTCCACCCTCAAACGCGGGCTCCAGGTGGTGGCTCTGCATCTACAGGGTGGAAGGTGGTGCTTTCAGAGCAAGCCTGGGAGGCTCCCTGCTCCATCACACATGGGAAGGAAGCCCAGGCCTTGAGACCCTCTGGTGGGACCCAGTTCTCATGAACTTGTTCGGATTCAGTGGCGTTGCTGTGCCACTCATCGAATTGGAGGTTCTCTGCCCAGCCCAGCATGGCCCCTAGCCGGGGGTGGCTGGGGAGCTTCTGGGATGAGAGAGACTGGCACATCCGCGGAGTGGTTCACGCTCCGTCTACCACCTCCCTTTCACCACGTCTCCACGGCTGCATCCAAGTCAATTTCCATCATGCTTCCAGAAACATCTCCAGCTGCCTGCCACCTCTGAGAGATCTGAGGGGCTCAAATAAGAACTAATGGATCCTTTCTATCACCTAGGATCATGAACAGGAACAGCGTTTGATTCACTGCAGAGGGCAGTATCAAGAATTCAAAAGCAGGGGCTACAACAACTTTGGTGTTGCCAGCCAGTGGCTGCCTGAAGGTGTTGGGTCCTAGGGTGTCAAGTGGAGGAAGGAGACAGAAACATTCTAAGTGGCAGATGACATCAACTTAACATTCTTTGTAACATTGGCACGATCCAGTTCAGATGCCCAGATAGCCACTTGAACAACTGGATCCCCTCCTGACCCCTTGCTTGGGTGGGGAGGAGACAGGGCGTGAGAACCGAGTGCCTCTCTGGCGGCTGTCCCAGCCCAGGCTACCACAGCAGAAAGGAGGTGGGAGTTCACTGGAATCTTCTCTACTGCTCTCAACCCAGCACCAACTGTTGTAAAGAATGGAATAAAAATGCCAAAAGAAAACAGTTAGGAGAAATTTACTCTTTTATCCTTGATACTTAATGGAAATTCAAGCAGTATACATTTTACCTCATTTTTCTTAATGGTCAAAGCCTTTGGCTGCATATTGTAAATACTTATCGTGGATCAACGCAATCTTGGTGAACAATATTCCTTCAGCTTTGCTAAGCCATTAAGGCTCCATGAAATGTTCATTTTAAATGCTATCTTTTCTAAGAACCAAAGACATTCTGCTGCTAAGTAATATCTGTAGGACTTAGTTTTTGTTATTGAATATAAGGATGAATTATAGAATCTTAATTATAAAAAGGTTTGAATTGCTTTGTTGCCTAAGATTCTGGATGCTTGAGCTGTAAAGTTATTTTATACTTATATAATTCATACTATTTTATCCAACCCAGGATTGATTCTGCATTTCCATTGCCAGTATTTATTTCTTTTACTATTTTTATTAGGTTTTCTCAGAAATTGAGGAGAAGGAATCAGCAAGGTGGAAAACAAGGTAGAATTGGAAAGGTTTCTTTTTAATGATTATTGTGTCAAAGAAGGCTTCACGGGTTTGAGACTAGGGTTAACAAGCTGGCTGTGTGGGTTGCCCAAAGCCTTTGCAGGGTCAACTTGCAAGGTTAGGTGATGCCTTCCAAGGCTCGGAGGTCCTGGGGGAACACTCATGCAGAGCGGAAGGGTTTGGATGCCTTGCAAAACTCACCTCACCTCCAAGTCTGTGATCACTTCTCCCTAAAACTCTTCTTCCACACCTTAGAGGATTGCCGTGGGATCAAAATGCATCTCTGCGAAACTCTGAGATGCTTTCCCAAGAGCTCCGCACTGTTTGGAGGGCTGAGCGTTTCTCCTTGGCCATGTTCTCCTGCTATGCTTTTGAATCCGCCCTCCACCCCCGGCGTCTGCTACATCTCCCCATGATGTTGCACTCTGTATGTTTGGAAACCGTGTTTCCTGTTCTCAGACTGTGACCCACAATGCTTCTGACAGGCCCAGTCACACCCTAGCGTGTGCTTGATCAAACTAGCAATTGTCCCTGTCAGAGAATTTGCCAATGAAAAACTGCTTCCCCTGGTACAGAGGGCGCTTTCCATGGGGGAAATCTCTCTCTGCTTCCACAAGACAGACAGCAGCTGAGAGGGTACAAAAAAACACTTTGCTATTTCACCAGTTCGTGGAAAGGCCATTTTCAACCTGTTTGCCGGCAGTGGAAGGTTTTGATTGTACAGCTCTAGTAATGTTGCTTTTTTTGAAGCTCATTTTTTGTTCCTGGGGCTGTGCTATCTTCCCCCACAGCAAGTTTCATCATATTTAGTGCAACAGAGCGCGGCGATGATGTGCTCAAAATTGCAGGCAAAATAACCTGTTCCTATTCCTAGTGTCAGCTTTCTATGTATTTAATAGAAATGCAGTATGAAAGGTATTTATAGCTGATCAGGACTGGAATAAATAGCAAAGGCTTAGTTTATGACTCTGGATTTGGGTGACTTTATGCATTTTTCTCTGGGGTTCTCCTTAAAACGTCAATTTTCTTTTGCAAAACAGTAAGAAAACAGAATTTCTTTTAAGTGATTCTTATTTCTTCAGGGATCTATGTTATGGGAGTGTTCATTTGAAACCAGTTTCAGTAGTAAATAGAGCAATGATACACATTTCCTCAGGATTCTGTACTATCATTTTAGAGTTTGAGGTTGAATATTCTCTCTATTTTTCTCATCTATTTTTTGTACCTGGGATTGAACCCAGCAGGGCTGAACTCCTGAGCCACATCCCCAGTCCATTTTTACTCTTATTTTGAGAGGGGTTTGGCTAAGTTGCTTAGGGCTTCGCTAAGTTCCCAAGGCTGACTTTGAACTCGTGATCCTCCCCTCAGCCTCCCTAGCCACTGGGATGACAGGTGTGCACCACCATGCCTGGTTTTTTTTTTTTTTATCATACATATGTATGTAAAATACTTCATATTTCTAAAGTTAAATTCAATCACATGTATTTTAACACACACGTGCGTTAATTTAACTTTGGAGACATGAAGTATTTTCTTATTAATGCAAAAACCTGTCAAATAAAATATTCTGATAACTTATAAATTAACTCTTCTAGTTGAGAAAAGGAGTTCTGGATCCAGCCTTTGTGGTTCAGGGTTCTCTGTTCTGGGTTGTACTGCTGATGACTTTTGTGACCTTGAGCATTCAGGCCACTCTCCACTTGCACCTTGATATCTTTTCTCTGTCCTCTGTCTCTCTGGTACCATGCCTGGGGATGTGACTGCTACAGGCCTCAGCTTCCTTCCTGTTGCCAAAGGGACCTGAGCAGAGGGTGGGAAGGGAGCTCTGAGGGGTTTTCTCCCACCCTGAGGACTGTGGTTTTGGCAGTGTGTCACTGTCCCAGGATCCCAGTTCTCTGGGTTCTGGTTTCCTTGCTCCTTAGGCCTTGGGTTTGGAGACAGGGTTCAAGCCTCTTTCTTGCTGGCCTCTGAGTGCCTGTTCACCTTGTTCTCACCTGCACCTCTTCCAATTGTCCCTATGGTGAAGTGTCTTCAGTTAAGCCCTTTGAGTAGGTCATTTCTTTCATTCTGGGCATAAACTTGATTTATAGCAGTTCATTAAACTCTCTGAGTGTTCGGTTTTCTCCATTGTGCAGTAAGGAAATAGTCTCTGTCTAGCAGTGGCTGCGATGAGCCAGCAGTTCCTGGAGCCCTGAGAGCCTCGAAGCTCAGCCTTCCTCATGAAGCCTCTTGATGAAGAACGCAAGGGTAACCAAGATCCTCCTCTTCCTGTGTCCGTGCCCTTGCCACGTTCCACACTCTTCCACCACAACGTTCTGCCCCACCTCGAGCCCCAAGGAGTGGAGCCAGCCTTCCATGGACTAAGCCCTCTGAAACCATGAGACCCCAAATCAACTTTTCCTCCTCAAAATTGTTCTTGCTGGGTCTTTTTAGTGGCAACAGTGAAGAAGCTGGCTGAATCAACCTCCCACCAAAGATGGCATTTCTTTTGTCTTTGGGCTCTGGGTCATCCTTTGGCTGCATTGACCAATGGGAAAACAGGAGATGAGATGGGCTCATCGCCTTCACAGGGTCTGCCCCGTGGGCTTGCTTGCTGCTTTAGAATCATGCTGCAATGTGCACAAGCCCAGGTAGCCCACTGCGTAAGAGCCACGTGTCCTTCACCCTCAGCTGGCCACCAGACAAGTAGGACACACCTTTTAAAGACTTAGACTCCATCCAAGCTGCTGAATGAGTTTGGAAGAACCATCAGTGGAAGCTGCCCCCATGCAGCACAACTCAGAAAACCCGCAGACTCATGACCCAAAGGGTGGGCATTTAAGCCGTTATAGGTAGGATGACTTGTTGCCCAGCAAGACATTCTTTGCAAATTAAAAATTCAGAAATATTTTCCAAATGTGTTATATCAAAGAAAGGTATCATATATCATCGTTGCATTATTATTAAGAAGTCATGATGGCAGGGAAAAGCCATCTGATGGTATGCTTTCTATAATTTCTGCCGCAGCTGGGTGACTTGGCAGGGGACACAACACTTGCAACAGGGGGAGGTAAGCAGGGAGCATTTTCTAACATGTGAGTTTCCAAAGGCTTGCTGCTGGCTATGAGCTACAACTGATGATTTTGAGTGTTGCGTATTAGAATTCTAAATTAAGAATATGCATTGCAACAGCAAAACAGGGAATTAGATGGCAGAAGAGATATAAGTTCTGTGGACTACAGTTGTTTAGAAATTAATACACACTCTTGAAAGTGGCATCTAGTTATAGGCACTGCAATACTAGATTATAATCTTAAGAGAGGCCACAGAATTTCTTGGGGAAGAGGGCTTCTCAAGCTAGGCCAAAAACTGTAGCTAGGTGCCAGCCAAAGCCCACAGAATACAGCATTGGGAACAGAGGGACTAATCCTAAGGAAAATAAAACAATATAATAATACATGTTACTCAAATATTTTTCTATCCTGTGCCATGACTCCTTAGGGAAATAAACCCAGCAGTGCATATTTCTGAAGGATTCTCCACATAATGAGTAGGCTGAAAAGCGCAAGGGCTTACTGTTTGAATTGGGTGTTTGGTAAATTAGTGATGTCATGCTGGTTGAGACGATGAGCCGTCCAGCCTACTGTTAATTCTGACAGAGGTAACAAGGAGGTGGGCACTTTGGGAAAAGGACGTGTAATTGGTTCCAAAACTTGGTTATTAGTAATCTAGCTTTAGATCCAACGATAAAAGTGTCCAGGCCGAGACGAGGCAACACTCAGTGTAGGTGTCCAGTGCATTAAGGGGGAGCTACTAGGCGATTTGGAGGTGCTCACTTGAAGATAGGGGTTATCCCTTACTTGGATAACACCTGCTTTTGAAAATGTGATCCCAAAGTTGACAGGTGTAAATGTAAGGGTTGAGCATCCTGCTGCCTTGAAGAATTTATGAAGACTATCAAAGCTCTTCAGCAGTGATGAAAAGCAGCACGTGGACCTAGGCATAGGATTTCCGTCCATCCTATGGAATTCAACCAGGGCTCCCTTGGAAGGGATTTCAAATAGCACCCTATCTTTTCTCAGTGAGGATTCAATTCCCCCGAGTTATCATACTATTCTAAATCTGTACATATCTTTGAATTGACCCTTTGCCATCTAAAAATTTTCTCCTTGATGAAGCTCTTTGAAAACCAAGTCACACAGGTTTAACCAGTGTATTCATCCTTCACACCGGAAGAATCCACTTTTAGGGGTCCATAGCTTCACTTGGTTTTAAAAGACAGCCCCGCTTACATTATGTATGTCCATGTATGTTTAGGTTGTCTTTTGTAACCACAAGAAAAATAATTCTTTGGTAATTGTTTTCTGTTCTCATCAATAAATGTATGCAATACTTTAAGTAAATTCACAATAATGCTTCTACTGCATTTTAAAAATTCCTTCCAAGGGAGATGGCTTAGGCAAAAACTAATATAATTAGCATTTTTTGATTGATGACTCCTGTCAAGACAGAGATGAAAATGCTTATTGCCCTTAAAGAACACACCTGAAGGTGTACTGCATACAGCAGCCAAATGCGATGGAAGAAAGTAAATGTATGATTTTTTTTGCTTTAGACAACCAAAACACTACTTTTCCTACTTTACAACTTATGTTGCCCTCATCATATTTTTATTGAAAGACTTCCACATTTTTCCATTCTGGTAGGGTCCATGGCAAGTTTCCTTGGAATATGTGCTGAGCACTCCATTAAAGCTCCTGACATTGGAAGAGGACATGAGTCAAAAAAAGATGTTCTTGCTCTCCAAGTAAGTATTTGAGGCTGCCGCCATCTTCAAATGACTAAGCAAATGTTACGGGCTGCCTACTATGTGCTGGGAACACACATGCTTGCTGGAGAAAAGAGCTTCCACAGAAGGACTCCACGTATGTTCTCTAGCGCTTACTGATCTCCTGACGGTAACTCAGGAGGGGACTCTTTCTATTCAGATGTGTACATGACATCACAAGTTCAGTAGGCTATGCTTTTCTTTCTTTGAGATGAAGAAGGTGAACTTCAAAATTTATAACCAATGTTAAGTATAGAAATAATAAAGTCAAGACTCAATCTACAAATACATTTTTGGGGTCATGCTGGGTATAGGGCATTTCTAAGAATAAATAAATAAATAAATAATCCTTCTTTCTGGCTAAACATAGTACTTTCCATAGAAATTTACATTGCAACTCTTTAAATTTTCAGGTGTCAAAATATGATTAAATTTGTCATTCCTGATGAGTTACCTTAAAGGAAAACTTCTAGAGTTTAATTACAATAGTCTTTCAAGGGAACACGATCATACAATAAACATACTGTCTGCTATTTCAAAAGGCAGAAACCAATAGCTGTGAAATTTTTTAGCTATTTGGAGAGACAAGTGGATTGATTAAGCATGATGTCCACAGAAATTATGGCAAAAACTAGATAGAAGAAGTGCATGAACTTATTACTTAAATATCCCTCATGGAATCTATCAACTTTGTTACTCTGTAAATGACAACTAAATTTAAAGATCTGAATTTCCGATTAAGGCTTTCTGCTGCCTTGGCAATTCTTTGAAAATTACTTCATTGTCTTTAGCATGCACATTTAAATTCAGAATTAGCATATAGGCTCAACAGGAAAAGCCGGGGCATCAGGGCAGTCATGGGTTGCATGATGAGGGCACTTGCTGTAATCTTATCACTTAGCAAATACTCTTGTCCGTCCCAAAACTGGGAGATAAGTTAATGAGTTGAAAGTTCCTAATAACAAAATATTTTAAAAGGTGTGCGCTGCAGAATTATGGCATTTCTCAGTGTGTTCCAGTTTCGGTATTCTGAGATGACACTCAACACATTTTAATGTCTTAAAACGAGCATATTTCTTAAAATTTTAATATTTTCATGTAAATTTTGGTTGTGAGAAACACATATACAAAAAAATGGGATAAAATAAAGTATAAAATGTAACTTGTCAGAAAGCAAACTTTAGTAGACAATAACCACTACCCGTGAACTACCACCACTGGGTGGTAGTGTAATTGCCACCTAGTCTAATCAGAGTGTGGAAAGCAATCAGGGATTTTATGTCCATCCCCTCCACCCCACTCTCTCCCACTCTGCTGTGATTTGATCCAAAGTTTAGGATACTAGGTTCCTTGACTTCTGTAATTTTTCATTTAATTAGTTACCCATAAGCATTAGTTTTGTTCTGCTTAATTTGCAATTTCACTTCTTTGTGTTTGCCTTCTTTTGTTCACTCAGAATGATTCTTATTCACTCAAGTACTTGAGTACCGTTTTTTATTGAATTTTATCATTCTATATTCTGATAATGCTGTCTTATTGTTCAGTGCTACTGCAGAGTTACGTTTGAGTTATTTCCATAATGGGGAGCTTACCAAATCCAGGTGTATGTCTCTTGGTGGATATGCAATGAAGGATTTTTTATCAAGAATATATCTAGAAGTGGAATTGCTTTGTTACAGAGTGTGCATACATGTCATGACAAGCTAGTGATGACACAAATTTCTACTCTCTACCATCTGGGAGTTTCTACTGTTACATGTCTTCACCAACACTTGATATTGTAAGTCTTTTATTTTATTTTTAACTATTATCAAGTATGGATAGTCTTACACACTGGAATTGAATTTGTAATCTCCCGAGGAATAGCAGAATTGAACGACCATACTGCTTTTGTTGACTATTTGGATGTTCTCTGTTATCCACTTGGTTGGAAATGAGCAGTAGAAGCTTCTTCAGATTGTCTTGCTCCACTTAGTAATATGCATGTAAGTTTTCTCCACGGCTTTTCCTGTCTCAGTGGCTCATTTTCTTACTGCTGAATAATGTTTCATTGTCTGGATGTCCTTCAGTTTATTTATCTCTTTTATCTGCTGAAGGGCATCTTGGTGGCCTCCAAGTCTTGGCAATTGTGTGCAAAGTCGCTATAAACATCACATGCAGATTTTTGTGTGGACATAAGTTTTTGACTCCTCTGGGTAGAGGCCAAGGAGCACAATTGCAGGACTGTGGTGAGAGGAAGTTTTGTTTTATAAGAAACTGCCAAAGTGCCTGTGTCATTTGGAAAAAGGCTGTACCACTTGGCAGTTCCCCCTGCAGGTTGTTCTCTTGTTGTTCAGTGTTAAGGGTTCTCTGTGTATATTAGGGAACACTCCTTTATCAGACCCAGTATATCTTTTACAAATATTTTCCTCCTATCTGGTTGTTCTCTCTATTCTCTTGATATTGACTTTCACAGAGTAGAAACGCCCCCTCCCCGGGTGCTTGGCCACAGTCTGTTCTTTTGCCAATATCACACTATTTTGATCACTTTGTTGGTAAGTCTTGACATTGGGTAGAATCAGTCCTCTAACTTTGTGTTTTTGTTTCGGTGTTGTATTGGCTGTTCTGTACCTTTCACCTTTCCCTATGTACTTTGAATCATTTTACCTGAAATCCACAAAGTAACTTGCTGGGATTTTGTCTGGGATTGCACTGGACTGACAGAGTGAGGTGGAAAGAAGGGCATCTCGACAGCATTGAGCTGTCCTCATTATGGATGTGAACTATCTCCACTTATTTAGTTTCTTATCTCCACTTATTTAGTTTCTTATCTCTACTTATTTGGTTTCTTTCATCATAGTTTCACAGTTTTCCTCACATAGATCTTTTTTTTTCTTAGATTTACGCTTAAATATTTCACTTTTGAAGGTGTTAATATAAATGGTATAGTGGTTTTAATTTTAAATCCCTCTTGCTCATTGCTGCTTTATGGGAAAGTGATTGAACTTTATGTATTCATTGCTTATCATAAGGATCTGCTATTTCCAGAAATTTTTTTTGTTGATTCTTTCAGATTTTCTACACAGATTATCATGATGTGTGAAAAAAAGATAGTTTTATTGCTTTCCATTTATGTAAGCTACGTTTCCTTTTCTTGTGTTATTGCATTAGCTACAACCTTTAGTGTGGTCTTGAAAGCAGTGGTGAACAAGGGACATCTTTGCTTTGTTCCTGCTCTCAGCCGGAAGCTTTGACTTCCCCACCATTAAAAAAGGTGTTAGCTGTAGGTTTCTGCACTTATTCCGAAATTCTCATTTCTTCATCTTCATAAGTTTCTAGTTCTTTGAATAAATCTCAACCTTGTCTTTTATCTCTTTTAAGTATTGTGTATGTTTATCTTGAAGTCTGCACGTGGTAAGCACATGGTAACTTCAGGATCTACTGCCTTTTGGGATTTGTTATTATTCACTTGTTTATTATTATTATTATTTAAAGAAAGGGAGAGAGTGAGAGAGAGAGAGAGAGAGAAAGAAAAAGAGGGAATAATTTTTATTTATTTTTTCATCTGTTTTCTGTTTCTCTGACACTTAGTTGTATACGTGGAACTGGGGATTGAACCTGTGTCCTCATGCATGCCAGGCAGATACAGTAACCACTGAGCCACTGCTCCAGACTCCCCTTGTTTCTTCTTGTTGCTCTTTATGCACAGTTATCTTGCTGTGATCTTGTTATTTTTTAAATATGTCTGCATAATAGACTTTTTTGTTGAAAAAGTTTGAGGCCTAAAATGCACTGTTTCTTCCTCCTGGGACAATCTATGTTCACCTTTCCCAAGATCCTGCCTCTGTAAATGCTATGTATTGAACTAAAATTGCTGACAGAATGACTAGGTAGAGAAGCAAAAATGGAGATTGTTGTAAGTATTTTGAGAAATAAATGTGGCATGAATTAAGATTTGATTTTATGCAATTAAAATATCATTGTACTTTGAAAACATATTAATTTAAAAAATAATTTATATGTCATATGCAGAAGACATAGAGAAAAATAAGTTTAGTACCAGCATTCTAGGGCTTCATTAGTAGGAAAGGCAAAAATAAGAAACTATGAAAAATAATCTAAGACAATAAATACTGTAATAGAAGTAATAGCCTTCACTAGGAGACTTCAAATGAGTGTGGCAATCTAGAGAAGGCTTGGGCTATGATTGGGTTGATTATTGAAGGAGTTACCTGTTTCAAGGTGTAGGTTAGAAAAAATAAATAAAAGGTAAGTATTAATATAAAAAAGTAAGAAAGGAGGGGGGCTATAAATACTGTATGGTACATTTTACTCCCCTTAGAAGCTAAATAATACTCATGTAGACATTTAAAACTAGAAAATTCAAAAATATTGTTATATATGTATATATACATTAGTATCTGTAATGGGGAAAATGCACTGGAGGTAGAGACAAGGGAGTGGATGGGTGGGGGAATCCTGGGCAAGAATTGGGTTCAAGTTATTTTATCGTTAAGTGCAAATGTAAGATTGTATAACAATTAATCCCTTTACTATGTAAGACTATGCTGCACCAAAAAAAGTAAATAAAGGTAATATACAAAAAAATATCATTATGTAAAATAGTGTATTATATGCTTTACGTTATAAATATCAACTATAATTAACAATTATTTCTTAATATAAATGTGAATTATAATGAAACACAATCATGTATTGTTAATAATTAATTTTATGTTGATAATACGCTATCAACTGTGCAAAATTATTATTATAATACTACAATTCTGGGGCTGGAGCAGTGGTTCAGCAGTTATAGCACTTGCCTGGCATGAGTGAGGACAAGGGTTTGAACCCTAGCACCATGTATACAACCAAGTATTGGAGCAACAAAAGCCACATGAAAAACTAAATGAAATTGATTCTTTCTCTCTCTCTCTTTCTGTCCCTCTATCTTAAAAAAAAATATTATCGTTCTTGGGAAGCCAGTAGATACTATTTTGTTTACTAACATGACCAGGTCATAGTAACAGCATAAATGATATGATGATACATATTTCTATATCTATCTATCTGCATATCTATCTATCTAATCTATATCTATATCTATATGCCCTGTGTTTGCTAAATCATGCTTCATGTCTAATCTTTAGAAGAGGTTTCTTTGGCAAGAATTAATGCTGATGCGTGGTCTTCAACCACTAGCCTAGGGCTTTCAGCTGATCACATCGTGCTTTCAAGAAGTTTACCACATTTTTTCTCCTCTAAGATTCAGAGTTAATAAGATCTGAATATTTAAGATCACTGTATTGTACTCTCAATATCAGCTTGTTTTCAGATTTTGGAGTAAAAATTCCAATTTTCCAGAATCTGGTATTTTCACCTGTCTGTTAGGATGGTCTTTCTGAGTCTCTTTTCTGGTACTTCCTGCTGTCTTTGTTCCTGCCAGGGGCAACAGGAGGACCAGCAGGCTGGAGCTGGAAAGGGGTGTATAGTATTACTGGGCTTATCAGAGCGGGAGAGTTCATCATTAGTGTAAAAATGCTGGCAAGTTCTCCTCTATCTATGAGAGGAGGAGCTATCAACACAATAGAAACTGATTGCTCACCTTTTGATAGGCACGCCATAAAATACGCTTCCCTTATTAAGCCCAATAGGTGCCTCGTCATTATAGTACAGAAACAATTTCTCTAACGATGTTACTCCCTTGCTGTTTCCCCCCTGACTCCTAGTTTCTTTCCTGATAAAATGCACCTTGCTCTTATTTCAACTCAGTGTGAATGTGCAGCTTTTGGAATCGAGGATCAGATGCCTGTGTGCTTCTTCCCGCTGCAGAAGTCCTCTTGTCCCCTTGGATTCCAGCCTCCTCACTGCAGAAGTCCTCTTGTCCCCTTGGATTCCACCAGCTGCTGCAAGCCTTTACCACACCTCTTCCCTTCCATTCACTAAAGTCACTTTGGTACCAGTGAATTTCACATGGAAGAGGAAAGAAATCCATATTTGGGTCCCTCATACCCGATGTGGTCAGCAAGGCTCCTCTGCCTTGTTCCCTTCAGCTATAGTGACATGTAGTTGTACCACCGAAGGTCAGGCAAGGCAACTTTCTGTTGATTTTAAAAGAGCATCAGAAGGATGAGTAAAGGAATGTGTTAAAGAAATATTCTCAAAGGATTTCTTAAAGGAATGTGCTTACACCGTCTAGTGTACCAAGGCGTCAGGGCCAGGACTCTACGCTACCCAGAGCTTGCTGAAAATACTCAGGTCAGCCACTCCGAAACCTGTTCACCCTGGTTCCTCAGCTCCACAACAAGGCCCTGGCACAGTCTCCTTCTCTCTCTGCATCCTCACTGACATTGGTCCTCCCCACGTGCCCTCCCTGGGTGACAGGCACATGCTCTCTGCTTGAGAAGTGCACAAAAGTACTGTTTCAATGCCTTGATCTGTTCTTCTCACTGCACCTACGTAACAACAACATCAACTGAAGTTATTATCTCAAAATCATTTTTACTTGTTTATAAGCACTTGTTAACGCAATGCAAAACGCATTTACGCTTTTTTTCCATGTTTTCCTTTTAAAAGTTTTTGTTTTACTCACTAAAAAGGAGAATTATAAATGAGGCTTCATGAATCCTTCCATGTATCAGTTTTGTATGATGAAAGCTTTTTGTTGTGAAATATTATATTATGCAAGGGTTAAAATCCAGAAGTATGTTTTTTGATTCCAGGAATTTTGGGAATAACATGAGTTCATTTCTGTGTGTGATACACAAAGGGTGAGAGAGAATTATTCCTTAAAACCAGAATTAATAAGTTTATGTGAGGCAAAAACCAAAAAGAAACTTAAAAGTCTTGACTGTGGTAGGTTAGGAATTGTAGCATAGTCACAGGAGGGAAAAGCACCTGTGACTGGAAGCATCTAGAAGGTACTGTGGTGCACGGAAGTAGCTAGACATGTGTTCAAGAAACACACTAGAAGAAGGCAAAACTGCGGGGACAGAAATTCGACCAAGGTTTCCCAGGGACTACAGTTTTGGCACTTATGTGCCTATTTGGAAATGAGAAATAATTCGGAAATTGTTTTTAGAAATCCGGATAAGGTACAATGTCATACAACCTACAGCATTTGTAGTTGTACTGGGAAGGGGGAGTGAGGGAAAAGGGTGGGTAATTGGGGGGCTTTTGGGGGTAAATCTAATTTTCAGAATTTATGTATGTATTATATTATTTCATTACAAGCTTGTTGATAGTTCAACAAATAAATTTCTGAATAAAAAAAGGAGTGGAATTGAAAACACCATTCTCAGGCAAGAGTACAGTTTTTAAAAATGTAAAATTTAGTTCCCTGCTATAGGCAATCAACTCCCCAATTCTGCAGAGACTCTGTCATCCAAAGCAACTTGGAGCAACTATAGGCACTCTGAGAATTTTGTTTTTTAGTGGTAATGAGGATGTTGAAACAAAATAGGGTCATTTTAAGGCAGATGAGGGCAAGAAACGAATAGTGTGGGTGTGTTATCGAATCAGCAGGACCTGCACAAAGAAAGGCACAAAACTGAATAAAACCCTAGTTATTCAGATAAAGATTTTTCAATCATTACCAATGTATTTATGGTTTGTCATTTTAATGACAAAGGTCATTGCATGTTAAATTACACCGTAGTTCTCCTTCTATAGTGACATTCTCAGTGAAAAATTTCCAGTTAACTTCTCCAAAGGTAGCTTTACAGAATAATGTGTTCAAGTGGTTAATTCCCTCCAGTGGCTAATTCCCTCCATAATCCGGTGAGTAGAAAGAGGCTTCCTCTGGAGGCGCTGTTCTGTCTGGGAGGTTCTGCTACCCTGTGGCTGCCCCAGGAGAGATGTTTTAGCATCTCAGCCTGCTCAGCTCAGTTAGGGAAAATATAAACAGATTCATTTGAATGTGCATGGGACTCAGCTGCTGAAATCATGTTGCTAAAGCATTTCTTTTTCTTTTGATTAAACTTTATACTTGCAAATAAATTAGTCAATTCCAGCAGAATTAGTAATGGTTTTGTTTTCCATCTCCCTGTTGAATAAACCAGTTTTCTTAATAGTCATATAATGAATGTGACCAGAGTAGCCTCTAAAATCACCAAGTTGGTTCAGGGTGGTGATGGGAAAGCAAAGAGAACGTCCCTGGGGGCTTTCTGTGCCAACACGAGTGACTCACATCTGACTTGTTTTAAATGTGATCTCTGCTCAGTAATGGGGCATGAGCTGGTCAAATATGGCTTCAGAGTTCCTTATTTCACAGTCTGTAAGGCTGAAGGAACTCATTCATGCACAAAGCCAAACGTGGAAGGTCATGTTCCCCTCTGGTCAGGACTGTGGTTGATGGTGTGGCTGAAGGCTCTGCCCCAGAACAGGGTGCACGCACCTTCAGTTGGAGAAGCTGCCCGTCCATATGCTTCTTGGTTGAACATGTGTGTTCACTACCTGGAACCTGATTTCTGCTTTCTCTTCTAAAATAAGAAATGCTGGAGTCTTTCAAGTTCAGGTACTGCTTTAACATTTTACAGAGGTCATCGATGGGTCTGATGAATAACCAGTTCTCGTTCACTCTGCTTCCATTTTGTTGGACACTGTGATCACTTCTTTTCATCTCATTTAATTCTGAAACCAACCACACAGCCTGGGCAAAAACCTCCAGTTGCTCAAATTAGGAAACCCTGATTACAGGAGTGAAGAATCGTGCATAAGGAAGTTGAGCACAGACTTGTTGCTTGCACATACCTAGACTAAACCACTTGGTCACACGGCCTCAATGTGTAATGTACAATGGTCCAGTCACAAACTGGGTCAGGTATAAAGGTTTTGCATTCTAGTATTTTTTTCTAGTCAATGGGTTTGCCATATTGCATTTATTACCAAAAAAAAAGCTAAACATGCAAAATGTGTCCACAGCCTGATTTGATTTACACATTTATATCAAATCTCCTGACTGGTGCACTTTTGGAGTAATTATGTAAGTCAATGAAAATGTAGTTCAACTTATCTAAGTTCTTTATATATTGATAAATACACATCACATTTTGAAGAATGTCACCATGTAAATAAAATATTTATCATAGAAGAGATTTCTAAATATTTAATGATCAAGGTGAATGGCCCTGAGAAATCTCCCTCGAATCCCCTCTTATAAGTACACTGAATTGAAAGGACTATTTTATTTATTATTTTTTCTTCTGACCCAGATATATTGCAAAAAATATCTATTTTTAGCTTTATTCATTTATAAGGAACATTAGTGAAAGATAATTTCTGCTCTGGGTTTATGTTGCTTATTACCTTTCAACCATTTTTGAGTGAGTACATTGGTGGCTGAGTCAAATAAAAAGGGTTAGATCATTGAGAGATTTTTCTAAATATCAAATTTACCACTGCTAAAGACAATTGAGAGGCACAGACAATGAGGGGGAGGTCTGGCAGCTCCTCCAGTCTTGCTTCTTGCTTTGGACATGTGGGGCCTGGCTCAGATTACACAAGGGCTCAAAATGAAGAGCAGGAGTCCTGTGTTCCAGTTAAGGGGTCTCCTTTGATCCTGATGGTTGATCTGAGTGGCTGTCACCAGGGAGCGTCACCTCATACAACCACAAACTGTAGTTGTGTTCACTGAAAGAATCCTGAAGGAGGAGCAGCCTGCTAAGGGCGTTACAGGGACAGGGAATTTCATCCTGGGAAACATCGCTAATGTATCTGCCAGGACGTGGTTTCCAGAACATTTACAGGATTAGCCTGTACCTCCTACCTTGCCACGAGTTCCCAGGGGGCTTTAGCAGTGCTCAGGAGAGAAACACTCTCAGATCAGGTGCTTGCCTTCCTCCTCCACAGTGGGACATGTCCTTGAGTCTACCACTGATTTTCATCACTTTGCTGGGATCCCTGATGTGATTTAGGGCCAAGACCAGCTTGCCCGGAATGTAATCCGGGAAACATGCTTCCTGGTGATACACCCTAGCACTAGCAGGCCTGCCTTCTTGATAGTTAGTTTTATTGATTCCATTTGGAAAGGAGGAAGTGTGACATAGATAGATACACAGTTCAGCACTCTTATGGATGAAATAATTAAACAGGTAACAGAGTAATCGGACACAGACACAAATTTTGTGGAGTGCAAAGGGTATACAAATTTAGAGCCCTTTAGCTTTAATAAGAAGAATGGAAAGTATTTTATGCATCCAAAATAACAAAAATAGATGGTCGCTTATACAAATAGGTCCCAAGAGCCGTTCTTAGTGAAAAGCTCTCAAACCGTAGCTTGTGAGCATTTCAGGAAAATCTGCCTGTAGGCGAATATGACATTTATGTCAAAAGAATTGCATTCAATTGTTAGGAAACTCTAGAAAACACAACAAATAACAAAGATGACTATGCTTTCAAAGCTTTCTAGTCAGAAACAAAATAGAAATTGAAATATACAGGAATGTAGAAACTAAAGCTATAAATATTTGCTTTACTATTTTTTATATACCTGTCATAAATCTGGAATTTTAAAATAATATGAAAGGGAATATGATAATTACTAATTTAAAGTATAGTTTTTAGGCATAAAACAATATTCAGTGAATGGCGAGACTAAGGCTCAAGCCTGCCTCCCTCGGGCTCCCACCCCACCCCATGGTCCTGGGCACCTCTGGGGGGCTGGTTCTCTGAGGTCATTGAGTTATACCCAAGACAGAAATAGAAACTTTCCTGACTTTTCAACTGTTTTTCTATTTCTAAATCCTTCCTTCTTTGACTCGGTAAAAAAATCTTTAAAATTTTTAGATCTTATTAAATAATAACCTCACCAAATTTTGTTTTGTTATTTCTTTGCTGTGATTTTCCCAAAAGCAGAATGATCACAATTTTAAAACAATGATATATTTTCCATTCTACTGAATAAGGACAGATTCTGATCTGGACATACTGTATTTCTCTGAAATATTATGGACTCAGTGACCATAAGTGACATATTTTATCCTAGATAACCTGGCATCTGGAAAATGTGTAAATTTCTAAAGTTTAGTTATATCTATTGTACTTTGAAAGAAATATTTTAAACATCTTGGGATTTATGTAATTGAATAAGCAAAGACAATGCTACATTTATTTCTTCAATTATAAGTGAGTTTTTGAGAAGTAAGTGCCCAATGTACTTTTATAGGAATGTAATTACACATCTAAAGACTGTTTATATGTTCTCTGCCTACATGGTTTTTCACCTGAAAAAAATCGCTTTCTTTTTCTTTTGATTTTGAATGAAGAATTTAAATTATTAAACCTCCTATTTTATTCTTAGTTGCAGCTTGCACCCTTAAAATAACCATGACAATGTTCATTACCTTAAAAAAAGTGCTGATAGACTGAACTAATTTTTTTTTTGAAGAGAGAAAGTGTGTGAAAAAGAGAGAGAAAGGGAGAGCTAATTTTAGTTTTTCATCTGGTTTTTGTGTTTCCTCCTCTTAGTTGTGTAATGGTGCTGGAGGTTGAGTTTGGTTCTCATGCATGCCAGGGAAGTGCTCTATTGCTAAGCCACCTCTCCAGTCCCTGAATTGTTTTTTCACACAATAAAGTATCATGGGACCTGCTATGACTACGTTATTCTATAGAATCCACAAAGGAGTAAAGTTTAGGAAAGCTTTTATTCTTCTAGTGCTCCTAACATCAAATGACATTCCATCTCATCTCTTTTACCATTTGAGTTGTTATTAACCTTACAAAGTAGGATAAAATTGTTATTTGGCAATGTTGATGAAGGATTAAAACAAATCAGGTGAGGAATGGGGAACCAGACATGTGATATCTTCATGAGTCACTGAGATACACAAATGTCAAGCCCCCTTTCCGGAAATAATAATAATAAACAATATGTAATAGGAAATAATAAGAAAACATGTTTTCTTATTAAAGTGTAACAGCATATGTCTCAAAAGAAATGGCTCAGAAGATATACTACCCTATTGGTTTGATTTCAGTCAAAATGAAAAATAAGATTAGTAAAAAATGTAGAAACAGTTTAATTACTTTTAACAATGGTGGGATCATGGTGAGGGTTGTGAATCACAGATGAAAGGATGATTTGATCTGAATATCTGTTTCCTTGTTGATCATTAAAAGATTCCACTACTGTCAGAATTTCAATTCCAATATAATGAATTCTGTAAGTGCTGACTACCTATTAATCCTAATTGCAAACTATTTATTCACAAATAATATTTGGAAACAGGCCTGAAGGAAAGTGTATAATGAACACAAGTCCGCTGTGCACTTATGTTCTCTGCTTCCCCTAAGTGATACCATTTAAATTGTCACGATGGCCAGTTCTGAGCGTGCCAAATGGACAATGAATGGAAGGCTTAGTGGGCCATAACACCCCCCTGAGCTGTCGATCTAGCTTGAAAAACATCACCAAGCAGCTCAAGTCCTCTCTTGCAATGAACACGGATTCTTGCGTTCCTCTGGCCCCTGGCATATGTTGTGCAAGACACAACTGCGCAAAGTGAAAACAGACGGCAAACCAAGCAAAGTGCAGATAGACTCCAAGTTAGCTGTCCTTAGGGAGACAGAGGGAACAAAAGCACACAGCTTCCTAAGTGGCTCAGTCGGCTTCTGTTCTGTAGGCAGAAGAGTCTTCGATAGACTTGCAGGCAATCCTCAGTTCATGATCCACTCAGACACAACATGGAGGAGTCTGGAAACACGGCTTTGTTCTACATTTAATTTATACTAATTTTTCATTTCTCATAATCTGTATCTCCTTGTGCCAAAACATGTCCTCTCATCATCTGCTGGTAATTGCCAGTGGGAACACTGGACATCCACCACACAAAAATTGCTTCCTTTGATCTACAAACATGAAGCCAAGAAATACTAGCAAAACTGTATTACAATGAGGACATGGGTTTTCAACACTGTTTGATTTGGATTGGTTCTACATGTATGTGGGCAAACTGATCTTTCATTCTGTTCCTTTCATTTGTCATAATAAAGACCAAAATTTCGTTGATTTTTTGTGACATTAGGTGCATAAGAATTGGATAAGTGGAATATATGTTTCCTCCCCACTTAATCTTTTAAAGTCTCTTATAATCTGCTTAACTCAATTTATATTGTTGTATTTATTAAAATTTATATTTTTTAAAATATTTAAGTGACCAGAAGTCTTAAAGTGAAAACTAACTGAATAAATATATTAAGAGGAAATATGAAAGAAAAATGTTTCAAAAGAGCTAATTTTGACACAATTTTGATGTCCTTCACACCATTAAAAGTAGTATATTTCTTCAGTCTCCTGCTGATGCAAAAGAGGTCCTGATAATTCTAATTTTTTAAGTTTAATAAACCATAGACCTAGCTTAAGATGCACATTGTGAAATAAATATAATATGCTCATATGTGTATAATACGGTATGAGCCTCTAACAGATCCTTAAATATACTGAAGAATTCATAATCTTTATCTAGAATGTAACACCGATAGAAAAATAGAAAAGTACCTATGATTGTGATTCATTTTCTATATTATTGATGTAAGGGTTAACATTTGGCCAGTAAAATGATTATTTGAATACAGATGTTCCAACCTGTTGTGTGTGTGTGTGTGTGTGTGTGTGTGTGTGTATGCGTGCTTGTGTTTTAGGAGCAAACCATTATAGTTAAGAAAGTGAAACCAGTAGCATTCAAGTCAAGGGACAGATCATTAATGATTTTCATTTATTAGGGACTTTGACAAAATTATGGATATCTAATGTAAAAGTAATTATTTTAGCACTTCATTCCTTATTGGCAGATAGTGGCACATAGTGTCACTATCATGAAGAGAAAGAGCCCAGGGGCCACGTTTGACTCTGAGAATATGTGAACTCACTCTTAAAAGCCCTCTTAGAGAAGGTTTTGTAAGACGTCTAGAGCAACTGGGTAGCGCAGTGATAAATGCATGGCCTCCACAGGGAACTGCTTCCCTAGAAAGAGCCCCACTACATGTTGATATTCAACATGTTTGTTAAAGTACAATCTCTGTTTACTGACACCACAAAAATCACGTTCTGGTGTTTCAGTCTTTTTCATGAAGGAATGATGATTTTTGGAAGGGTTCTGTATTACCCTGTACTGGGCTATGTGCATAAATATAAGTGTTTGCTAAATTCAATCAACTCATGTTTGTGTTACACCTGATAACTGCCAACCCTTTGTTTCAAAGCATGCACTTTATTTGATGCTCACATCAACACTGCAGGTGGACATGCAGAATATATTTTTATCAAGTTCTCATGGATGACAAAATCACACCCCAGGAAGGCTAATAGGACATAAATGAGGTCACATGGGAGGTAAGAGGCTGGCAGGTACAGATGTTTCTGAGTTGTCTGACTTATGATTGCTCAGGGAACAATGACTTGCATGTGCTATTTTTAAAAAATTATTAACTGAGTTAAAAGATTCATTATTAAGATAGCTTCCGTAAAGTTACCAGATAGACATATCTGAAATTTAAATCTCTGTTTACTTACCTTATTAAAAGCAATTCCTTGCTGGCTATAAGATAAAGTCCAAGATTGTTTGGCCTAAGAAAAACGCTTCTGGTCCTGAGTTTTATCTTCCTGACTAACAAGCCCTCTTTCCTACTTTCTACTTCTTACTCCAACCTTCAACAGCAAAAACATCCATGCTTTTCCCAAGCTGCCTACCCATCATGAATGCTGGACACCTTCATCCGCACACCACCATACCACTTTACCTTAAATATTTGCAGCTCATTCTTTATGATTCTCTTTGCAGCTCATCTCCTTCAGTAAACCTAAATCCCTAAAATTGGTTTTGCTGCCCTTTGGCCTAATAGCAGAATCTCCAAATGTCTTACGTTCTTTAAGGTCCCAACATCAAGAGCGGCCGGGGCCATATGACAAGCTCTCTCACAAGGGACTCCTTGGAACAAGGGATGTGTACCTAAGTCAGAGCATTTATGTTTTGATTGCAAATGTTGTCTTGATTGTCCAGGATCGCTGCCCAGAGCCAAGTGGCCTAGCCTTAAGTGAGAATTAAATTCTTGCTGCATCAGATCGCAGGAGCCTTTGTTTTTTACTTAGGAATGCATCTATTCGATTCTAATTGTGCTACAGTAATGTGTGAATAAATGAACACACAGCCTCAAGCCTGTGGCACGGGATCAGTGGTTGGGCCAGGGAGAAAGAAAGCGTGGTGGACACAGAAAGGGATCTCTAGCTGCCATGAGACATTTGGTCCAACTTGCCTCTCGTAAGTCCTGAAGTAGCTTGACAACAGTTGCTTCTAGGTTCTGAGGACAAAGGCAAGCTAAAACAAAGGGCTTTGTTCTCTGTGGTGGAAATGGGGAAGGAAAAATTGTCCCTGCTCAGCCCCATTTTTCTTAGAGCACTTACTTCTGTAGACTTATAATTGTGAGAGCTTTCCTTTCTCTTAAAAATGCACATACTTTTGAAACCTGGATAGGTCTTTGAGACACTGGAATGCTTTTCTTAAAGACCTGGGAACAGTCCTTTTTTATTTTTTATTTTATTAGTTGAATATGGACTTACAATTGAAGGGGAATCATTATCAAACAGTCAAGAACAAATGTGTATTTACATAGTTAGCCAGGGCTGATGCCATGTCATGGTTTCCCTCCTTGGGTTCCCCATTGTTCTATGTTTCCCCTAAAAGAACCCCTGTGTTAAATGGACTTCTCACGGAGGTCAGAGATCTCCTTCTGATTCCCCCATTCTCCCTCCCTCCAGTCTCCTAGATATCCTTCCTAATCCCTCCCCCTCCCTGCCCCCCTCTGTAGATCTCCAGGTATCCTTCTGAGATGTAAAAGTGATAGGAGATAGCATCTCTATCCCAGGATCAGCAGGAAGCTGGGAGCTTAACTACCTCTGTCATAAAGAGAGGAGAAATGTGTTTTTCCTCTGGATAAAGCCAGTTAGCCAGCACAGATGGCCACACCAATTACCCGGATGAGCTCTGTATGACGAATGGTGCTGTCAAGTTCTCTGACTTGAGACCAGTTACCATCTATCTTTAAAACATGTATGTAATGGGTTGCATCTGACCGACTGCAGGAAAGGCTGAGATTTTATGTCTTTGCAATCTCTTAGCAGATTGTTTGCAATATGCTTCACATTCTGGTTTAACAGTATTCAATAATAAGAATTTTTTTTCTTTCTCTCCTACTTTTGTGAAATGTCTGGGTGGAGAGATTTGTTTTTAATTATATTACCCTAGTTTTTTAAAACTTATATTTCTATGGGAAAACATTGGATAAAAAATAGTTTATAGTGTGTAAAAAAAATGGAAAGTGTTTGAAAATTTTATAACCTTGCAAGACTGGAAAAGAGAACTGTGTGGAGACACCAAAGAGAAGGAGATAAAATTAAGAAAGTCTTCAAGTGAAAAAGCAACTTAAAACAGTCTCAAAGAAAAGAGCAGAGGAGCGAGTCACCTGCACACACTGTTGAGTTCTCTAAAGCTGGTGCAGGTGGGTCAGGGTAAACAGTAGCCTAAGGGTGTCACCTTTTAATTAGGTGAAAATGACCTAGGGTGAAGAATCATTGAACAGTGCTGCTCCTACAGGAGCCTGAGAAAGTCACAGTAGCAAGGTGTAAATCAAGATTTTTGACAAAGGGGGACAAAATATTACATGGAGAAGTGACAGCCTCTTCAACAAATGGTGCTGGACAAACTGGTCATCCACTTGCAGAAAGTTGAAATTAGACCCATATCTTTCTCCTTGTACAAGAATCAAATCAAAATGGATCAAGGAGCTTGGTATTAAACCAGCTATGTTGCAACTGATAGAAGACAAAATTGGTCCAACACTTCAACATTTGGGAGTAGGCAAAGACTTTCTCAACAAGTCTCCAAAAGTGAAGGAAGTAAAGTCAAAAATCGGTGAATGGGATGCCATAAAGCTAAAAAGCTTTTGTATTGCCAAGGAAACAATCAAAAGAGTCAAGAGGTTTCCTACAGAAATGGAGAGAATCATGGACTATGATTCCTCTGACAAGGGTCTCATATCCAGAATCTACAAAATCCTCAAAAATGTCAACTACAAAAACACTAACAGCCCAATTGATAAATGGGCCAAAGAGCTAAATAGAAACTTCTCAACAGAGGACATTGATCAAGCGAATGAATACATGAGAAAGTGCTCTAAATCACTAGTAATCAGAGAATTGCAAATAAAAACCACATTAAGATATCACCTTACACCAGTCAGAATGCCAAAGATGAAGAAAATAAAAAATAATAGATGCTGGAGGGGCTGTGGAGAGATAGGGACACTATCACACTGTTGGTGGAGCTGCAGACTGATACAACCCCTTTGTAAAGCAGTGTGGAGAATCCTCAAAAAACTAGGGATGAGTCCACCATATGACCCTGCTATTCCACTCCTGGGTATCTTTCCAGGGGACTTAGAATCAGCACATTATAGTGACACAGCAATATTGATGTTCATAGCAGCTCAATTTACTATTGCTAGACTATGGAAACAACCCAGATGTCCCTCACTGGAAGAATGGATCCAAAAACTGTGGTACATTTATACCATGGAATATTATACAGCAATTAGAAACAATGATATTGCAGCCTTTGAAGGTAAATGGATGGCTATGGAAGAGATCATACTGAGTAAAATCAGCTTAACCCAGAGATCTAAGGGTCAATTGTCTCCACTCATCTGTGGAGGTGGGGACTAGACCCTGGACAGTGAGAAAGTTGGTCTATTAGCATGTGTTAAATCCAGATAAGAAATAATGTTTTACAACCTAATACTTTTTTTAGAGATATTGTGGGAAGGGGAAGGGTGGGATAAGGGAGGGTAATTGGGGGGGGCACTCCTGGGGGTAATTGCAATATCCAGATTATATACACATTTTATATTACTTTGTTAAAAACTTGTATGGTTTTATGGTTGTTCAAAAACAAAAAATTAAAAAAAATAGTAAAAAAAATAAAAAAAGAGTGTTTATTTGGGAAAAGGAAATAAAAAATTATAGCAAATCTCAGAAATATTTCTCAAAGAAAACGTTTCCAAATGTGAATACTGCCCTTGGTACCTGATCAACTGGAATTAAATATGCAAGCAGCCTGGTAATATTTTATAGAAAATTTGTGGAGGAAAACACCATAAACCAAAAATATTTATGTCCTTTAAATAGATTACCCACTCATTTATGTATTTTATTTGGAAGTGATCAGCGCTCCCAGCTGTGGGCTATGGAAATGCTTGTATCAGTACAACAGAACTAAACTTAGAGACAGTGGATGTCACCAGTTTAGATTCATTTATGATAGAAGAGAGACAAGGAAATTATCATGGAATGAAAGATTTCAGGATTTGGGTGACATGGGCAACCTTAGCGATTCATTTCAGTCCATGTGATTTCCAAGAGTGCCACAGTCTCTAAATAAGACATAATCCCTGTCATCTTGGCCCTGCTTCGGCACTTCCCTCTTCTGGGAGAACCCATCTCCAACTTCCATGCCATCTGGGTGGATCTCTGCACCCTCCCATTTACAGCGGATCCAACAGCTCCTACTGGGGCTGTTTATTCTTCTGCCTGAGATTTTTCTGGAACACAGTACCCCTTCTTTGGTTCCAGTTTTGGCTGCACTGTTTTCACACAAAACTGGGTCAGGGAAGAAGCTCCCCACTGACCCTGCCGGAACTCCCACGCAGCGGGCCAGACCCGGCCTCAGGCTTATTTGTACCTTTGCAAGACCCTCGGACCCCTTAAGTAGATAATGTGACCTTCTCAAGGCAGAGAGTGGCTACTTGCTAGAGTTCAGTCACATAAGTCAGGGATGATAAGGACAGAGGAAGATCCTCCCAGGGGCTGAGGCAAAGCCAAGAGAGGCCAGGTTGAGCAAGTTCTTCTGTGGAGCAGAGAGAGGGCAAGGATCCTCTCTGGGTGAGACCCCGGGACATCTACCACACAGCTCTTGAGAGCCACAGGCCGGGGACTTCCTCACCCTTTCTCTCTTCTTGGGGTGTTTGCAGGCTCGGCTTCTTCTCCCTCTTAAACCACTGTTCATGGGTGAGTAGAGGCAGAAAACGATCTTTCCCAAACTTTCTTTTGGAGCCAAGAAAAGCCATCCCTGGGTCTGATGCAGACATTACTAAAAGTCACCTGTAGACTTTGAACTGGAGCTGGAATCAAGACCTGATGGGTTGTATCATGTGTTGCCTCTGTGCCAAAGTATTTAAATGATTGGTAATAAGTAGCTCAGGCTGCCATGACAAAGCACTGTAGACTGGGTGACTTAAACAACAGAAATGTGTCTTCTCATCGTTCCGGAGGCAGGGTATCTGAGATGAGTGTGGCAGCATAGTCAGGTTATGGTGATGGCCTCTAACTGGCCCACAGACGTGTGCTCACGGGCCTTCCTTCTGCATGGGAGTGGAGGGAGAAAGAGAGCTTTCTCTTCCTCTTTTTTTTTTCTTTTACTGTTATATTTTCTTTTTTTAATTTATTTTCACTAGTGCATTATAGTTGTACATAATGATTGATTTGTTGTTACATATTCATAGATGCACACAATATAGCAATACAATTTGGTCAATATCCCCTCTCCCCGAACCTCTCTACCTCCCTCCTTCTGTCCCCCAATTCCTTGTCTTTCTTCTGGGTTCTATATTTTTCCTAAGATATCCAAGGACAGTACAATAAATCTTATATCTATGAAGAACATTTTTATATACATGCTATAGTATATACAGTGACACACTAATAACTGCTTGGAATGTACCTTGCTTTATTTCAGTTCCAACGTTCTCCATTCCCCTCCCTTCCTATCATCCCTTGCTATTCTTTGATATATTTGACAATGGATTAAACATTTATTTTTTAAAGGCATGCCGTATAGCTTGTTCAAATATGTTATTCTGCACTGTACTGCATATTGCATTAACATGATGCATTTTTGTTCTATGGTTCTGATCCTTGAGTTTATCTACCTTCCCCCAAGTCTGGGTTTAGTTTCGGGCTCCACAAATGAGGGAAAACATAGGGCCCTTGATTCTCTGGGTTTCAATAACTTCACTCCACATGATTTCTTCCATTGCCATCCATTTACCTTCAACTGATGCAATGGCATTTTTTCTCATAGCTGAGTAGAACTTCCTTGTATGTATGGATCCATTCATCCAGTGAGGGGTATCTGGGTTGGTTCCATAATTTAGCTATTGTAAATTGAGCTGCTATGAACATTCTTCTCCTCTTTTTAAAAAGCCATCAATCCTATCACGTTAGGGTCCCACCCTCCGACTGCATTTAACTTAATTACCTCCATAAAGGCCTTATCTCCAGCCATCCTTACATTGGGCACTATGGCTTCAGCATATTACTTCTGGGGACATACAGTATGGTCTATGGTACCTGCTGGAGCATTCCTCACCCTTCTCCCCTGCTGTGTCTGCTGAGAATGAGGGTTTCTGGCTGCTGGTGCCTGGCGCTGTGTGTAGGCCTACATCAGACACAGCCCGTGTGAGAAGTGAAGGAACTTTCCAACCTTTGAGAGTTGGGTTTGGCATTATTATTGCATTTTAAAAACCATAGCATAACTTAACCTATTTTCCTAATAGATAACATCCTGTGATTTCTTTTATTGGAATTTGTACATTATATTGTAGTCACACATTGATTTGTCTCTCCAAGTGCCCCATGAGCTCCTTAAAAGCAGGGACTAAGTTTTTCTCATGGTTTTTTTAGTCTTTTTTGTAGTGCTTGACAAATGAATAAAAGCAACCCAAAGAATACGTAGAGGTTTTGATGTAATGAAAAATATTTCAATCCTAGCATTTATCTGGGTTTAGATTACATGGTGCAGGGCATAGGAAAGGCTTGTGTGGAAATGAGCAGGAGCAGAGAGGTACGTGGTACTGAAGAACAGATCTGTGTCGTCCCTTCCTTTAATTCCAAAGTAGTGGCACTAAGACAAAGCCTTTTAAGAAATGAGTGTGTGTGTTTTTCCTTTTTTCTTTTGGTGTGTCTAATTTGGAAAATCTCTTGCTATGATAATAGCAAGAGTAATTTTTTCCCTCTAGGATAAAACATTAATTAAGTGCCTTAGAAAACTGTTCTTATCAAGAAACGGAAGCTCTGATCTTCGTTTTTGCTCCGTTAACTTTAAAGTTCAGTACATTTTTATTGAACCCACGCAGACTTCAGTGTGAATTGCTTTTCACTAATTGGTCTGCAGGGATCACTGTGACAGTTTTGCTCTTCCTTTTGGACTTTTTAATTCTCCTTCAGAAAGTTCCTAAACTTTACTAATAGTCATTAAATCAAGGAATGATTTCTAGAATCAAGGAAGTAAATCAGTGGAGGGAGATGTGAAGTTTTAAACTGATCTCCCCCCAGATGGGTGGTGGACGACCACCTCCACCCTGAGGCTGCTTCTCCCAGGAGACCCCTCCCTACTGTTGAGCCACCCAGACATTCCCTGACTCATTCACTCGTTCCGCAGATGCAAATAGTTTTGCATGTTAAGCCTTCTGATTTGTCACTATTTGTCCATCTTCACTGGATGGCACAGGCCCGTGGTGGCTGCCAGGTGGCAGGAACACTAGAGCTACCAGGGCCAGCTGCAATGCTCAAGCTTTCCCCTTTGGCTGAAGTTAGGGACAGTCTCGTCACTCACTTTTTGAGTCTACTTATATTTAATTTTAATTAACCGTAGCTTTTCCTCGTCAAGAAATGTCTGAGGACCATTTATTAAGAAACCTGGGTCCTGCTTGTTGCCTAATAAGCTACCGTGGACACACTCTGGAATTTAAAATATGCACCAACCAGCATGATATACACAGAATAGGAATTCGTAATTCAGAAGAAAGTATCAGAATCAAAAAGTGCACTCTTTTATGAAGAAATGGGCCCACAAACACTCTTGATGGCAAATTAAATATTTTGTGAGAAAATGGTAAGGGTAGTGATAACCTTGAGCTGATTCAATAGAGCAGGACTTGGGGCTGGAACGGTGGCCCAGCGGTTACCGTGCTTTCCTGGCATGTGTGAAAACCTGGGTTCAAACCCCAGTACCAAGTACACAACTAAGTGTCGGAGCAGTGAAAGCCACATGAAAAGATAAATAAAATCAGTTTCTCTCTCTCTGTCTCTCACACACACTTAAAAAAAAAAATCTGGACTCTGTGAGAAGACTTATACTAGATGAACATCCCTAATCTGAAAATCCAAAATGTGAAATACTCTGAAATCCCCCAATTTTGAGCATTAAGTTAGTGCTCCAGAGATTTAGATTTCAGGGCATTTCAGATTTTGGATTTTTTAGATTAAGGATGTTTAACTAGGAAACCTCAGTAATCTGAAACCTCAGTAATCTGAGGTACTTCTGGTCTCAAGACTTTCAAATAAATAAGGTGCCTTTGACCTGTTCTACAGATCATATTATATATTGCAAATTGATTATATTATATATCATATATTTTTCATGTGCTTTCATCATATTTAATATTCTCTACTTTATCTTTTCATTCATTCTTTGATTTAGGGGGGAATGAGGATTGAACCTAGGGGTGCTCTATCACTGAGTGGCATCCTCAGACCATTTTATTTTTTATTTTGAGGCAGGGTCTCATGAAGTTGTCCAGGCTAACTTTGAATTTACAGTCCTCATGCCTCAGCCTCCAGAGTCGCTGGGATGATAGGCGCATTCCACCGCACCTGGCACGTCTTTCCTTTTACCTACCTAGTTAGACATAAACGAGAGAATAAAGGCTTTCTCTTTGTACTTCTAAAGACAAAAGGCTTAGATATAAGTTTCTGGTGTCACAGAATATTTTTTTTCTTTTCTTTTCTTTTTAAAGAGAGAAGGACAGTGTGAGACAGAGAGAGACACAGAGAATCAATTTTTATTGAGTTTTTTCACATGGCTTTCATTGCCCTGACACTTAGTTGTGTACGTGGGTGCTGGGTTTGAACCCGTGTACTTGCTCATGCCAGGTAAGCACTGTAACAGCTGAGCCACTGCTCCAGCCCCATGTCACAGAATTCTTAATATACCACATATAGCATTTGTTTCAATTAACCAGCATCGTATAGTAACCATATTGTAATAGTCAGTGTTACTTTACATTTCCAATTACCATAAATTGGTAACCATGTTTTTCCCAGGCTTTTAAATAGAGATGATCTTATGCAAATTGGTGAAATGCATATGTGAAACATCCATTTTACAATCTGAAGCATTTTGCTCAATCTATAGAAGGCTGGTTTGAACATTAGTTTTATAAAAAGGGGACTTGGGGCTCACTTGGATTTTGTCATGCAGGCATTTGAACTCATCTCAATTTTTTGCTCACAGTATTTATGAGGTTATAGAAGGGAAAATGCTATACCAGCAGTTTAAAAGTGGTTTTTGTCTTTCACAGAATACAATTGTGCATAATCACCAGTCCTATCACTCACTCTGCAGCTCTGGTAAATCTGTGATATTTTCAGAAAATAAGTGCATGGAAAATAGGTTGATTTTTACCCCTAAAGTGCAAAGTTGCAATCATTATGGTAAAAGAGCAATTGCTCTGAGCTGATGTGAGACTGCGAATTCATCTCTCAAACACCATTCCCCGCTGAGGACCATTCCCAGCGAAAGCCTTGTGGTCCTTGTTCTCCTCCTTCCTCCCCTGAGTGCCTGCTCCCTGAGGCTTACGATGCATGATCATAATTTTAAGGGTTAATGAGGTTATGCCCTTCCAGAACAAATGATCTAAATCCATTCTTTCTGTTCACTTTATAACTTAGTGGTACAGTAGAATTTATCAATGAATTTGAAAAAGTCTATCAGTAAGTGAAGAGTATTTTGACAAATAATTTTATTACTTTCCAGTACACACAGTAATATAAATAAATGACTATGAATTTATACCAAATAATATACCTTGTGTAAGGAGCTAATAAAATGAAACCCAGAACATGGAGCCCTTTGCTCAGTTGCTAGGATAACCATCCATGCTTTATGCCCATATCTGCCTCCAAGCTCTCCCCAGTCTCCAAGCTCTCTGGTCCTCCCACTAGTTCAGACCCAGGAAATATGCCCCCTTGTGTTTTTCTCTGGATCAATCATGCCCAAAACCCTTGGCTCCTTTTAACAAGAAGTTTATAAACTTCATTTGAAGTTTACAAAATAGACACAAGAAATTATAGTTAAGATCTGAATCTTTAAGGAACAAAAGACCCAAAATTTGAAAAGAAAATAATATAAATAAAATGTACAAGAGGCCAAACCTCTAATCTCAAAGACAAACAAAAGACAGAAGAAAAGAAGAAGAAGAAGAAGAAGAAGAAGAAGAAGAAGAAGAAGAAGAAGAAGAAGAAGAAAATAGAACATGCCAAATTACTCTATCAAAATAGAAAGACCTTAAATCATTGTTTTAATGTTTGCATTTATGGGTATAAGAAGGGCACTCTCTTTTCACTGTTAGGAGGAGTATAAATTGGTATTACTTTGCTTCAAAGACATTTGCTATTCTGTAAAGAACCTTTAAACATTCACATCCTTTGACCCAGAAATTCTTCTGAGACTGTTAAGAACATAATCAGAGATTTTCACATTTTTTTCACAGATGGTCAGTGTGACCTTATTTTGGAAACATCTTAATGTTGAATTAATGATATCCATATGCTTTCACTTCATGTAGCCATTAGAAGCTCAATTTAAAATGGTTCAGGGATTGCCTCTCAATATAATATAAGGTGAAAAATAGGATAAACATCTTTATTGATGTTATTCATTTAAATATATATGGACAGAAATATACCAAAATATTAATAGTAGTTATTTCCAAGTGGAGCTATTATGAGTGATTTTAAAGGTTTCTTCCCCTCTCCATTTCTCCCTCAAAAAGTATGTATTCACTTTTTAAATCAGACAACTTAAAGTAGTAAAAACCTCAATACTATAAAAATAAGGTGATTTATTTAAAAATAACTTTTAAGATGGTAATGATTTCCTAGCTTATGAAAAGGGACTTCTGGTTGTGGTACGCAACCACAATAAAGACCTCAATGCATCCTATCCCCAAGACATCTTGTTCTCACGATGCACCACCTGTCCTCTTCCTCTATGTATAAAAGAAGAATGTTAATTTTTTTTTCTTATTTAATTTTCCTGGAGAAAAGAAACCTCAAAAAACTTAGGGTACAATTTGTATATAACAATATTTACCAATGTTCAGGGAGCAGTTCCATAATTTTTAAACAAATGAGAAGATACAGAACTTTATTATTATTAAAATTTATTATTTTTATTTTTTTTCAGTGCTAGGGATAGACTCCAGGGCTCATGCATGCTTGACAAGCACTGTACCACTGAGCTACATCCCCAGTCCCTTAAAATTTAATTTTAAAAATAAAAATTGTTTGTACTTTTTGTGTACAACATGCTGTTTTGAGATATGTGCATGTTGTAGAACAGGCTAGGTAGAGCTAATTAACAATTCATTACCTTACATTCTTATCTTTTTTTTTTTTGGTATGGTGAAAACTTATAATTTCAGGGTATAGGACATTTTCATCACTGAAAAAGTTGCTTTGTGACCCTTTTGCTCCATTCTCTACCCAACCATAACCCAGGCAACCATTGATGTGTTTTCTGTCACTACAAATTAATTTTGCCTTTTGTAGAATTTTCTATAAAGGTGATCAAGCTATTTTTTAGAATAATATTTTTGAGATTCATTCTAGCAGTGTTCCAATAGCAGGTGATGTCCCATTGTACAATTACACTATCATCTGTCTCTCCAGTCACTCATTGATGGTCATTTGGGTTGTTTCCAATCTTGGCCTGTTATGAAGATAGTTGCCATGCACATCTAGGTATGAGTATTGTGGATGTTTTTTTAAGGTTGGCTGGTAAACATATAGGAGTATAACTGTTATGTGCTGCACATAAAACTGTCAAGCTATTTCTTGAAGTTGTGTTCCAGTTCTCACTCATATTGGCAGAGAGAGATTAGAGCATTCCTTGGTCACTTGACATTCTGTGTTTCTGTTTTCTTTTTGGTAAGAGGGAGGATTAGTCAGGTCAGTGGTTTTAATCTATATTCCCTGGTAACTAATGAAGGTGGGCATCTTTTCATGTGTGTATTATCTACTGGTACATATAGCTTCTTTTATAAGCTGTCCACACTTTTTGACCTATTTTATTAAGGTATTATTTATCTTTTTATTTGGGGTTGTAAGAATTATTTATGGGTCATGAGGATAAATAAGTTGTTATCAGATAAATATTTTTATGATTTTTACCTTTCCCTGACTCAGCTTTTAATTTTCACTGGAATATTTTTTGAAGAGTAGAAGTTTATAACTCTGATGAAACTCAATCTATTAACCATTTTCTTTCCTTCTTTGTTTTTCTTTTTTTGTCCTAGAGATTGAACCACCCAGGGGCACTTGACTACTGAGTCACACACCAAGTCTTTTTTATACTTTATTCTGAGACAAGGTCTTGCTAAGTTACGTAGTGCCTTGTTCAGTTGCAGAGGCTGGCTTTGAACTTGCAATCCTCCTGCCTCAGCCTTCCAAGTCACAGGGATTATAGGTATGTGCAACTGCACCCAGCTTATTAATATATTTTATATGTGTTTTGTTTTCATTGTAGTAGTTAAGAAATCTTTGCCTTTTGAGGTTACAAATATTTATATTTTCCCCAGTAAGTTTGAAATTTTAGCTTGCATATTTAGGTCTATTTTCATTTTGATTTTTTGGGGGATTATGATTAGTTGTATAGTTAGAATGGAACACCATAACAGAATATAATAGATTGAGTGATTTAAGTGAGAGAAGTTTATTACTTCACAGTTCTGGGGGCTAGGAAGCCCAAGATTGAGATGCCAGGAGTGGTGACTTCTGCTGAGGCTCTTCACAGCTAGTAGATGGCTGTCTTCTCTCTGTGTTCACATGGGGGGATCAGAAGAGCCAGCAAGCTTTTCTGGTATCTTCTCAGAGATGCACTAATCACATTATGTGGCCTCAAATTCACAGCCTCACCTACATCTGATTGTCTCTAAAAGGGTTCTGTCCAGATATCATGACATTGGGGCTGAAAGGTTCAACATAATCTTGGGAAGACACAATTTAGGTCATAGCTGCAGGGAAAAACCTGGGATTCACATCTTTCCCTACTGGTACCCAGGTGTTCAACACTATTTGTTTGCTTTCTATGTAAAATTACCTATATATATATTTTTTTTAAATAAATTGATCAGATATGTAGGTGTTATTTTCCCAAACAGACAAAGATGAAGTCTCATGGAACCTCTTTCCTAGGGGGCACAATAAAAATGCTCAATTGTTAGACACAAAAGTCTCAAATGTACTTCATCAGTGAAGTAAGATGATTCCAGGGAAAGCCACCACTTCACAAAGGTGTCTATTTTTTAAAGTTTTCATTATCTTCTGTTGATCATGAGGTTGATCTCTGTGTTAATACTGCACTATCTTGATTATTGTACTTTTACAGCAAGTCTTTAATCAGGCAGTGGAAATCCTTTAATCATATTCTTTTCAAAACTGGTTTAGATTTTTCAGGTATTTTGCAATTCCAAATATATTTTGGAATCAACTTATTATTTACTTCAGAAAAGCCAGTTGAGATTTTTTTATTGGGATTCAACTGAATGTATAAACTAATTTACAGAAGACTTCTACCTTAAGATAATTTTTTCCTCAGTTCCTGAACATACATATATTGCTATTTATTTCACTCTTCTTTAATTTATCTAAGCTACATTTTATAGTTTTCAATGTACATGGACATATTGTGTCAAATCCCCCTGTGCATATTTCATATTGTGATGCCATTGTAATGCATTAAATCTTTGTTTTCAATTATTCATTGCAAGCACAGAACATAAAATTGATTTTTGTATATTGACCTTATATGCTGCAACTAAGCTCAATTTATATTTTAGTCTCAGCAGCTTTTCAAAATAGATTTGTTTAGATTTTTTCCTGGTATTTTTAAATATAAAGAAGTTTGATTTTCATTGCATTACGATCTGACTTCTCTAAATAATAATATTGGAGCTTAGACTAATTTCAAGGAATTACACACATCAGACATTAGAGAATTCCTGTGTGTCCTATTAGTTCTCCAATGCAGTGGACCCCTTCCAGCCCACAGGTGTGCTCCAGGCACAAGCTGGTGTACAGCCAGTCATATGGAATTTCCTTTCATTTCTTCCCCCTACGTCTTGTTGTACCAGTGCCATTTTCCCACATGGGCCTCAAGGTCTTGACTGGTGGCCAGTCACACTGATTTCCATTTCTGGAGTAGAGTTGATAATTCTCTCTCCAGCATTTAAATGTAGGCTTCTCCCATGCATTGGGCTGAGCTGTTTCTCCTGTTTCCTGTGGCTTTTGCTAAGGATATGTCATAGCAGTGTTCTCCATGACCAGAGGTGCAGACCTACCTAGAGGCTTCACTCAGAGACCGGAAGTGGCGAATAGTGACTTCTGAGGGAGAGCTGACACCCATGGTTCTCACATGTCCATTACGTGGCAATGCTACACTATGTGTGGCTTTGCCTGTATGGACTCACTGGCCTCTCTGAACATAGCTAGGAGGTGGAGATTCAAATTCTGCTAATACCAAGGGGAAACCCAGTGCCAGTGGTCAAATGACCCAGATGAAATTGGTAAGTGACAGAGCTCTCTGTACGTGACTCACTCTAATTCTCAGGGCATGTAGGAATGTGGGTGTCAGGATAGTTTTAGGCGTTAAGATATTTATTATTGAAGAAGTTATTCTGTCAAACCACATAACAAAACAAATGCTAAGCCAAGAAAAAAAATTTGAAGATTGTAGACCTTGTCTATTCCAATGTATTTTTTCATATAAGTTACAGAAAATTATCAAGAGCATAAAATTTGGTGTTTTGGTTGAGAATATTAAATTTTCCAACTTACACAGAGCCAGTGCTTTACCTTTAAAGCCTTTGAAGGAATAAGAAATTTGAAAAAATATAAAAATATAATGAAAAAATGGCAAAATCTGATGTGGACAGGTATAAATGGAGAGAAAAGTATTCAGAAGAAATAAAAATTGCTCTTTTTTAACCCTTGAATAGAAATCTGTTGAGATGCTAGGGCAGATAAAAATCATCATTATTATTATTTTATACCTAAGAAAAGGAAGATAAGTATACCCAGGAGAAAGACAGAGGAGGAAATCTCTGCGGTAGTGTTTACTGAGTGCTGGGGGAAAAATGCAGTTGATTCTCACACACAACATCAACTTTCTAAGGCCAGTGGAAAATGCACCATGGATTTCAAGGGGTTGAATCTTTAAAAGACACCATCCCTTTTTCACAATCATAATTTTTTACATAGAGTACATGTTAAAAAATATTCTTTTGTGTATGAGAATCTTTACTTCTCAGTAGTTATCCAGAATGTGACTTCTATTAAGCTCCCAAACGCAGGGACACAGGACAGAGAATTGAAGGAGCTCAGAGCGGCTGACAAACAGATTCAAGGCTCTTCAGGGAAAACAAGTGGTGGAGATTTAATATTTCCTCTGTGCAAACTGCTCCAGATTTGTAAAACTACTACCACTCAGGTTATCTTTGTCTCCTTTAAGAGACACATGATTTCGATAAATAATTAGCAGTTTCATAGGAAGAAAGTTATAACTCAAAATTACTGTGTCACAGCACTGAAACCCCACTAATAGTTTTGGGACCATGGATTCATTTTAAGAATGTGACAACTCTGTTCCCCATGTGAAGACTAATGTATCAAACATCTTTTCCTTACGTGGGGTCTCCAAACTCAAGTCATATCTTGAGTGTGTGACAAAAGTATCACATGGGTCGCAGCCTAAAGATGAGGTGGTTGGCTGTGGTTCCTGTCTAAGTCCAGGTCTATGAATAATGATGAAGCAGTCACTTCAGGTATTTAGGGATTCCAACCACATGCTATAATGAGGAAGTTAATGTGTTTGCTTGATATATTCAGTTTAATATCTGAGTTGCACATTTCATAAATTATGGATTTTCCCACATTTCTGCAGTCTTTATGAATTAATACTATACTTAACAGCACAAACATGTGGATGAATGCACAGTGTACTTATCACAAGCCTGAAAAGCAATATTGCCATAGAACTAATACATTTTATTCAGATTATCAATAAGAATCTGAAGAAATTTTGGGTTTGTTAACTTTTACTCTTCAAAGGCAGTGGTCGGGACTGGAGCCGTGGCTCTGCCTGGCATGTGCAAGGATCCAGTTTCAAACCCCAGCACCACATACACAACTAAGTGTTGGAGAAACACAAACCAGATGAAAAAAAATGAAGAAAATTCACTCTTTCTTTCCCTCTCCCTCTGTCTTTTAAATAAACAAATAAATTCTTAAAAAAAAATAAAAAAGTCAAGGCAGTGGTCATCCCTGGCAATGGCGGACAGAATTTTCTCTGGGGAATCTGTTACATGGCTCCTGCTCTTGGCTTGCATTAGTGCTTACCTTCCTGACTCGAAGGTGAACCACGTTGAGTCCCGACCATATCTCCTCAGTGAGCTCAGAGGCCACATCACCAGTTTGACCTTGGCGTTGTGGATATCCCAGAGATAGATGTTCTCATGGGTGATCTGCATTGTGCATTCTCCATAAATATCCAGATTTGGAGTAGGCATGAGATAAACATTGAATCGCTCTGCAAAGAAAGAAAACATGGAGAGAATTAAGTGACAAGAGGTCTGAGTGGTCGTAGGAGGATGGTGTTAATTTGTATTCCTCCTGACTTCAGGAAGCATTGCCACATCCCCTGGTGATAGGGATACACCTTGCAAAACACCACCTCTTCCCATTTTTATGTGTGAAAATAGGAATTCATTAATGTATTCTTTTTTTAAAAAAGATAGGACAGTGTGTGAGAGAGAGAGACAGACAGAATCAATTTTTATTGAGTTTTTACATGGCTTTTCTTGCTCTGACACTTAGTTGTGTACATGGGTGCTGGGGTTTGAACCTGTGTATTTGCACATGCAGGGCAAGTGCAGTGACCGCTAAGCCACTACTCCAACCCTCATTAATATATTCTTAATCGTAATTTCTTTCACACTTATTTGATGATTTTTTCATTGCATGCATTTTTCTATGGTGAGGATGAAGTTGCAACAGAAAACTAAGGGTAAAAGCTAAGTTGAGTCTCTGCTTAAATGGCTTTTCTCTCTGCTTCTTCACACGACCTGATAGAATTCCTGCAGGAACTTACCGAATTTCTCCTTTGTGATGTGAAGTATTTAATACACAATCAGCGTGACTCTCTAGCTATGTTAGTGTTGCAAAACTAATTTATTTGTATCTCCAAACAAATGGCACCAGAGCAAATTCAGCATGTGGTAATTGCAGATATCTGTCACCACCTTCTGCAGAAGTTAAGACATTCCTTGACAAGAAAAACCTACATCCATAACGTCTTTCATTCTGAATATATTATGATTGAAATACTGTTAGTAGGCAATGACTTCAAACCATGCTATGTAAGTTTTGGTATATCTCAAAGACTATTGCAAAATTTTGCAGCCCTTGATTCCCATTTAAATGCATTAAATGCACTTTATTTTGACAAACACAGAGGTCAGTTAGCCTATAAGTTCCAGGAAGTAAAGAATTTGGTGTGCCCTATGAAATATCCTATAAAATACCTTAGTTCCTAACACCATATCCTCATTTTACAGTAAGTGATCAATACATATTAGTTTACTGTATGAGTGAAATAAGTTTATGCTATGATGAATATAGGGTGCAAAAATTGAGAAATTATAAAAAATAGCATCATGACAACAAAAAAGGCTTAGAAATTGCTGGCCAGTGGATCTGAGAGTTAGAATCTAATTGTGAAGAGTGCTTTAGAGGCAGTTGGGCTGAGTTGATTATTTTGAGACATAGCATAATGCAGCTGAAGGTGAAAGAGGACTGATGTATTTAGGGACATGCTATCCTTTGTCACGATATCACAATCTGCAATGCCCAGTGCTGGCTGGTGCTTAGCTGGAATTACCTGCATAATAGAAAGAGCATTTTCTCTGGCAGATATTTTACCCAGAAAGGATTCTCTGATGCCGAAAGGTAGTACTCAGATTCCAAATGGTTCAATTAACGTAATCATAGTACTTTAAAATTTAGTAGCCATATGACTAATACTATGTAGATGTATCTGGATAGTTTTGGATAAAAGATATTGAAATGATTTAAGTTTTGCTTAGGGTATTGATCCATGAATTTAATATGTATATGGATTTCACAGTTATTTCCTCAGGAAATGGCAAGTGGAGATCAATCTCATAGCTGGAAAATGAAGGAAGAATGTTGTCCCTTTGATTATCTGCAGTGAAAAAGCACAAACACCTACTCATCGCATATATCCTAAAATGTATCAACACTTAATATTAAATACACCATTCACAATCCCACCACAATTCCTACCTTAATGGGATCACAGTAATAAATCAAAATGCATGATCTCATAAGAGTGTACTTGACACTGGGACTCAGTGGGCCGACTCAGGAATATAGACACTGCCTGAACATCATACTCCTTTCCTTGCTCAAGACCCTTTGAGTGAAGGGAAGCTTCCGCATTGGGGATTAATTGCATTTCAGAGATATCTTTTGTGCAAAGGGAAAACTCTGTTATGAAAGTGGAAGGTAAGACATTCTTCTGCAGTCTTCCCTGGCCATCAGTTCCAGAGTCTGAAGACAGCAGAGTTTGCCCAAATGCAAGACATAAGGACACTTTTTCCAAAATACTGAAAAAAAGTAAATGTCATTAGCCAGTGCTATGATTGCTCAGAGCTGTATTGGCCAGTGGTAATGATAGCCATATTTTAATATTTTAAAAAGTAGAACATTTTAAAAAATAATGTTGGTGCTGAGTGCCGTTCAGATGGATGGTGCAGGAAACGCTACCCAGGATGGAGATCCTGGAGGAACTACTATGTTGTGGCTGAGACAATCACATGCTCAAGTGTCAGCAATAAAACCTAATAAAAATAACACACAATAGAAGAGTCAGAAGGATTATACTGTACAGACTTAATGAATAAGTGAATTTAGTAGGATTCATGTAATAAAGTGCTCTAGATATCAAAATCATGGAGGCACATTTACAAATAATGATTGGATGATGGACCCTGAAGGAGTCTTTCCAAGGCGGGCATGGTCTAGGTGACACAACAGGTGATATTTACCTGTGAGACCCTTACAATTTTTTAATTTTTTGCTTTCTGATTTCCCTATCTCCAAGTGCCCACTTTTTTTTTTTTTTTAAGGAGGGGCAGGGAGAGTGAATCAATTTTATTTTGTTTTTTTCTTCATTTGGTCTTTGTTTCTGCAACACTTATTTATGTATGTGGTGTTGGGTTTGAATCTGGGTCTTTGCATGCACCAGGCAAGTGCTCTAACCACTGAGCCACTGCCCCAGCCCTTGCCTGTATTTTTTATTATTGAATTATAGTTGTTCATAAGGATGAGATTTGTTGTTACGTATTCATGCATGCACATAATATGACTTATAATTTGGCCAAAATCACTCCTCAGCATTTCTCCCTCCTCCCCCTCCCATTCCATGGCCCCTTTCCTCCACTGAGCCACCTTTGATTTTTAGGAGCTCCACCTCCACCTTTGTTTTCCTTTTTCCTCTTTAGCTTCTGCATACGACAGAAAACATCTAACCCTAAATCTTCTGTGTTTAACTTATTTCACTTAACAAGATAGTCTGTAGTTCTATCCATTTCCCTGAAAATCTTGCAATTTTATTTTTCATTATGGCTGAATGAATTCCGTTGTGTATATAGACCACATTTTCTTTTTTTCTTTTCTTTTTTTTTTTTTTAAAGAGAGAGGGACAGTGAGAGAGACAGAGAAAGAGAGAAACAACTTTATTGAGATTTTTCACATGGCCTTAGTTGCTCCAACACTTAGTTGTGTACGTGGTGCTGGGGTTTGAACCCGGGTCCTCGTGCTTGCCAGGCAAGCGCCGAAACCGCTGAGCCACCGCTCCAGCCCCATAGACCACATTTTCTTATCTAGGCTGGTTCCATAGTTTGGCTATTGTGAATTTGTGCTGCTATCCAAACACTTTTTTTTTTTAAAAGAGAGAGAGAGAGAGAGAAAGAAAATCATCATTTTTTAATTTAGTTTTTTATGTGGCTTTCATTGCTCCAACATTTAGTTGTGTATGTAGTGCTAGGGTTTGAACCTGCATCCTTGCACATGGCAGGCAAATGCCATAACTGCTGAGCCAGTGCTCCAGCTCCTATCCAAACACTTTTTAACCAGCAAGTCAAGTTACCCATTCCAGATAACTTGGTTAGAAAGTTAGACAGGGGGCTGGAGCGGTGGCTCAGCGGTTTCAGTGCTTGCCTGGCAAGCACGAAGACCCGGGTTCAAACCCCAGCACCACACACACAAGTAAATGCAACTAAGGCCATGTGAAAAACTAAATAAAGTTGTTTCTCTCTTTCTCTGTCTCTCTCACTGTCCCTATCTCTTAAAAAAAAAAAAAAAGAAAGAAAGAAAGTTAGACAGTTTCACATTCTCCAATCTTTTCATTGGTGCTATTTTTTCTATCTTTGGGAAGGAGTATCCTAAGAAATATTACTTTCAATTTTCAGATGTTCAAAATTCATTCTAATGGTTAATTTCTAAGGATTTCAGTTTCAGCTAAAATGTGGACTAATGGAATCCAGCAGGAAACCAGGCACGTAGAGGGGTGCGCACCACATCACACACCTGTACCTCGCTGCATTCCGCTGTAGTGAGGAAGGAAGCCTCTGCCGGGCCGTGGAAAGATCATTCACTTCTTTTGTAACATAAATATGTGCATTACTAAACTTTTTGAAGTCTTTTTTTGGAAAGAAAGATTATTTCAAAATGGTTAAAATGTGTTTCACTAAAATGATTTTTAAAAATGCATGCTTGTGTGAAACAAGTCTATCAGGCAGGCATTGTTTAAAAAAATTAAGAGCCTGCGTTTTTTTCTCCTTGCCTTGAATCATGGCTTTCAGAGCTTACAGTGCAGCAAGACGCCCTGCAAGGCTGATTTAAACACATGCTCTCTGATCACCTCCACCCTTCCTGTTTCTGGGGCAACAGTCTGCGTTGGGTTGGGTTAAGAAAATTTACATTTCTACTTACTTCCAGGACATGAGGAAGTTGATTTGATTTCACAAATTTTGATTTGTGAAACTTCTTTTAAAATGTGGCTAGGGAAAAAAGTAACCTTAGGGAAACTAATACTTTTGAAAAGCAATGATGTGCTCCAGAAGGACATAGTAGCACATTTCCCAAAACTATTCTCTAATATCATTTCACATAAATTAATCCCATGTCAATGCACTCGTGACGGAGGGTGATCTCATGCATAGAAAGGCACAGAAAGAAAGGAGGTGTAAAAATGTTCACAGTTCACCAAATTATGTGAATTCTTGGTATTTAGTCAGCTTTTCGCTCACTGCAGGGACTAAAAGACCCGACAAGAAAGATTTCAGGGAGGAAAAGTTTATTTAGAGGCTCACATTTTTTTTCTTTTTTTCTTTTTTTTTATTAGAAGAATATAGAAATACAGTTGAGGGGGAAACATTATCAAAACATTAGCAATCAATGGATATAAACTTTGTTATCGAGGAGAAAAACCAGATCATGGATAACCACCTTGGATTTTACCTATTGCAGTTTCCCCCAGAAGAACTCATGCGTTAAATGGGTAGTCCATGGAGGAATGACATCGGCTTCTGGGATGGTTCCCCCATCTTCCCAATCTCCAGACTCCTATGAGTTCTTCATATACCCTCCCCCCTCCCCATACCCCTCCCTACACCTCCAAGTATCCAATAGAGCCTTCCCCCTAATGTTCTGAAAGTCATTCAATTTGCAGTTTTGTTATGTTAGCCATACTGCTTCCCCATACATTCTAGCATCAACAGATGAGAGAAACCATTCAGCCCTTGAGTCTCAAATTGGGAGACTTCACTAAGCATAATTCTATCCATTTCCATCCATTTGATTTCAAAAGACATAATATCGTCCTCTCTAATGGCTGAGTAGTATTCCATAGTATATATATACTAAAGCTTTTGTATCCACTCGTCAAGTGAGGGGCATCTGGGTTGGTTCCATAACCTAGCTATAGTAAATTGAGCTGCTAAAAACATTGATGAAGCCACATCGCTATTATATGCTGATTATAAGTCTTTTGGGAAAATTCCCAGGAGTGGGATAGCGGGGTCATAAGGTGGTTCCATTCTTAATTTTTTGAGGATTCTCCATACAGCTTTCCATAGTGGCTGAACCAGTTTGCAGTCCCACAGCAGTGTAACAGTGTTCCTCTTTTCCCACAGCCCCTCCAGCATCTGTCATTGTTTGTATTTTTCATTTTTGCCACTCTAACAGGAGTGAGGTGGTATCTCATTGAAGTTTTGATTTGCATTTCCCTTATAACTAATGATGTAGAGCATTTTCTCATATATTTATGGGCTTTCTGGACTTCCACTGGAGAGAAGTTCCTTTTGAG
>PVKS010008809.1:0-66705 GCA_004027875.1 Aplodontia rufa
AAAAAAAAAAAAAAGAAAAAAAAGTTTATTTAACTTATTAGATCCAATGTTATTCTTTTTTAAATTTTTTAGTTATTATTTTAAATTTTTATTTATTTTTAGAGAGAGAGATAGTGAGAGAGATAGAGAAAGGGAGAATCAATTTTTATTTAGTTTTTCATGTGGCTTTCGATGCTCCAACACTTAGTTGCGTATGTGGTGCCGGGGTCTGAACCCAGGTCCTTGCGCTTGCCAGGCAAGCGCCGTGACTACCGAGCCACCGCTCCAGCCCCTAACATAATTCTTTTGACAGTTAAAAAATTCGCTAATATTGTTTCCTCCACTAGACTAAAAATGCCTGAGGTCAGGAACTATATCTGTCTTGTTCTTCTTTGCAATCCTGGGGCCTATAACAATGTGTAAGACGTTGATTTAAGTCAGTTTTGCATGCTTTAATAAAATGCCCAAGGTAGGTTAATTTTTTAAAGAAAAGAGGTTTATTTAGTTTGCAGTTTTTGAGGCTAAACCTCAGCCTCTGGTAAGGACCTAACAATTCAAGGGCAGAGCATGTAGGAGGGAAGAGATTGCATCTTGAAATAGAAAGCCAGGGAAAAATTCAGAGATTGGCTTGCCCTTGAAACAATGTTCTCATGGGAGAACTCAGGAATCCCTGAGAGGTCAGGGGTCTTATGAGAGCTACCTAATTTCTTCTGAGGGCAGCTTCCCAATGACCTAAAGCATCTCCCACAGGGCTCCACCTCTTAAAGTTCTTGCCACCTTTTCACTGCCACACTGAGGGCCACACCTCCAATACAGAAACCCTTGGAGTCAAACCACATCTAAACCATAGCAAGAAATTAACAAAGGAATGAAAACAAATGAATGAAAGAAATGTTTTAGAATTAAATAGCATTAAAGAAAGAAATGTTTTATTACAGGAGATTAGGGCATTTCATAAGTTTTAGAACCAGGTTAACATATTGAAAATGTTCATAAGACTCCTTAACTTTAGTTCTGAAAATAAAATCTTTTTCTCTTACCATGCAAACTCTCTTGCAATGGCTTCCCTGTGCTAAACTCCTCCACTACCCCCCGCTGACCTCATTTCCTTCTTCTCTCTTTCTGGCTCACTTTGCCTGGTGTGAAAGAGGCATTGGGTTCAGTCCTTAGTACTGAGGGGTGCAGGGAGAATTACACCATATCTCCAGCAAAGATTTACACCATTTTTTGGGTCCCTCTGATCTTTATAAACATACACTCATAGTTTGTATATTTTTAAAATTACAATGTAATTGTAATTGGATGCAGTGGTGCACACCTACAATCCCTGGTCCTTGCTGTTTCTGAAACACCATCAATAAAGCCCTGCCTCAGAGCCACACTCCTGGCTTTGTTCTCTCACCCTCTGCAGGACTTTGCTCATATGTCACCTTGTCAGTGAACTCTTCCCTGACTTTCACCCTATTTAACAAAGTAAACTTTCCTCCTGGTACTTTCTGTCTCTCTTACCCACTTAATTTCCCCCAATAATACTTACCTCCGTCAGCTATATTCTATGTTTTATTTGTATTGTCCATTCCCCCCTCACTTACTAAATGAAAGCTTCATTAGGCATAGATGGGTGGTTGTGTTCCATGCACTATTTTCAGAGCCTAAAACAGTGCTTGGCATATTGTAGGGTACTCAATACATGTTCTCGAATGAAGGTACAAAAATGATTAAGATATGGTCCTTACTGAGCCTAACAGATAGATAACAGCCTGATAAGATGGTATGATTTATGTTGGTGCTAAAGAAAACCAACAGGTAAATTTCTCTTCTCAGTCCACACAGGACTCTAATGTAGAGTTCAGAGATTTAATCAGACACATAGAAGTCAAAAGAACCAGTTTAATACCTGAGGAAGGCACGACGTGTGGCCATAGTGGGCTTTCCAAGCCTTTATCCTTGAACCAAACAGACTGCCCGCAGGTACTGGCAGCTGGACGTAGCAGGCCGCAGAGCAGAACAAGCCCAGAATAGGAAGTTGTACGTGGACAAGAAGACAGTACTGGTAGAGTGCTTCGTTTGAGTGTGTATGGCGCTGGGTTTAATCAGTATTAATTAATCCATTTCTTACAATATGTTTTTCTATCCTGAAAAATATTTAAGTTTTCATTTGGAGTGTCATGTGGTCAAGAACACGGGTTCAGAGACTGTGTACCAGCCTGATAAGCTTCCAGCGAATTTGATTTCCCATTCCCTACCGAACCTAAGCCTGAGTCTTCATGCTTCTAATGAGGACAGGTGAGTTTACCAAACTTTTTGCTCCTTGTCTTGCTAAACATTAGCAAGGATTGGGTGGCCAGAGTGTTTCTCAACTGTGGAAACGATCTTCTGTCATGAATTCCCAGAGATGTTTGTCAATGTCTGGTTAAATTTTTGGTTGTCACAACTGGGGTCTGCTATTGGTATGTAGCAGGTAAAAGTCCAGGATGCTGCTATATGTCCTACAATGCAAAGGACATCTTTTCACAACAAAGAATTAACTGGTCCCAAATATCAGAGCCAAGGTTGAGAAGCCTAATTGGAGAAGTAAGTGAATCTATACATGATAGGCGCCCTATAAACAAACCAAATTCACTTCCCTGGATGAGGCCATTTTTATCTCTTTCTTCTCAAAAAGCTGGAACCCTAAGGGCTTTCATTATTTTCATATCACATATATTTCTTTATCCAAATAGATGATATAACAGTTGCTTATTTTAATGCTGTTTTGAATTTAAACATTGAGTTTTCATGTTTTACCAGTTCCCAACTAAATGAGAATAAAATTTCTCTGTACCCACTGTTTGGAGCAGTAGGCAAAATAAGAGGCAGGGGAAAGTGAGCCATACAAATTTTAAATAAAACAAAATATGAATCCTGTGTTCACCAGAGAGAAAAGTGCATGCTTGTGATAAGATTCCAGAGGTATGACCTCTTGTTGCACCACATTCTTGGGCTTAAGCCTAATCCTGCTTGAATCAAACTCTCTGGTAATCTGCCAAACCTATGTAGTTGAACTTGGCTAAGGATATAAAACCATGGCCTATCAGTCTTGTTTTAAATTTATTACTTTTTATTTAATAAAGTTTTATTTTTCCAAATTTGCAGTTGGATGTGCTCATGTGTCTTCACCAGCAGCTAGGGCATCTCTGCTTTTGGTATTCCTCATATGAATGACTTGAGATCTGTGTTTTATTTTGTTGATTTGTTGTTGTTGTTTTGCTTTTGGGGATGGAACTCGAGGCCACGTACTTGCCAAACATACTCTTTACCATACAGCTACACCCCCTGTCCAGAGTTCTGTGCTTTGAAACAGATTGATAAGCCCTTTACTAAGCTCCAGTCTGTCCAGGGGTGCTCAAATCTTTAGTCTCTCAGATTGGTGTATCATCCTTAAAGAAAAGGGGGACAGTAAAACATCATGTCCTTGAATATCCTCCTTCTGTTCCCAAAACCTAGCCAAGTTAAGGGATGAGAGCAAGCTGGGCCAGAATGTTCACCCAGATACATATTATCTTACAGGACAATGACTTTCTCTTATGTACCCTGGGAACTAGAGCAAGTTAGTGTTATCTGAGAAAGCTGCTTTTTCCCATGTATACCAGGAGAGTTGTTCCTTGGGATGCTGATCATACCAGCAAGCTAGTGCTGATAATGTTGTTCTTCTGCAGTTCCTTCTCTGAGAGGGGACAGGCATAAAACTGTGGAAAATATGTGTTGCTTGTCTAGCCAGCTGCCACTGGACAAAGTACCAAGAGGGACAGAGGTGCTATCTGTCAGCTCATTACCACTGAACTTGGAGAAGTCACTGATCTCTTGTAAGTTTCCCTCAATAAATCATATGTGTCCTTTGCTGTCTTGGGACAATTTTTTTTTTTTTTGGTTTTCTTGCAATTTAACTCTCTGCCCTGGCACAACCAGCTCCCCAAAAGAATACCAAAGTGCTTGCTCAGCAATTCCTACTTAGAAGACATGTTAGACAGCTTTCCATTACTGTGACAAAATACCTGAGAAAAGATTCATTTTGGCTGATACTTTCAGACATTTCAGAACATGGTTGGCTGGCTCCATTACTTTGGGCCTGAGGTGAGTCAAAACATGGTTGTGGAGGGAGAGTGTAGCAGAGGAGGCTGCTCACCACATGGTGGCCAGGAAAAGCTAAGCCTATGAACTTACCAAACACACCAGACCACCAAATAAAGCAACCCCTTTGCTTGAGGCCCATAAAAGAAGGAGCACCCTGAGACTCGTCACAGCAGCACCCTGACCTTATCACTTGGTCATTCTTCACCAGAATTGCTCAGGAAAATCACCACAGTAATCAACCTCTGAATCTCTGTCCTTGGGAGTTAGCAGAGGGTGGTTTCTCTTGTGTGGGACAACCACACGTGGCCTATTCCAAACTATCATCTCAAGCCGACACTCTGAAACAACTGTTTGGACCCTGGCCTAGAATAAGTTCTTGAGCTCTGCCCCCTGAGCCAGTTCTTCACAGTCTTACGTAACCACCTACAATGACTCTTTGTATTCATATCTACCTTCTACCTTTGCTCTTAATTCAGCCTCCCGAACCCCTATGGCTGCCTTAACCCTGTTTTAGTGTTTCTGTAATATATATATATACAGGTTGTGTAAAATGTGATGTGTCCTGTGAAGAGTTATTGATATTAGTAGTTGAGATTGGAATAAAAGAACTTGTGATTGCCCAGCTTGTGACTATCAGGTGACCCAGGAGTATTTGGTGAATCATTATTGCTGAGTGGTATAGGCTGTGAGGTTATTGTAGTTGATGAATTCTGACATTGTGGAAAGACACGAATGTGTTTGTTCTGTGTTGATGGCATTGCTTGCTTACAACACATATCCTTCAAAAGCATGTCTCCAGTGACCTATTTCCTCTAGGCCCACTGCATAAAGTTTCCACCACTTCCCAATAGTCCAACAACTGGAGACTAAACCTTCAACACATGAGCCTTAGGGGAACATTCCAGATCCAAACTATAACAAATAGTTTGATGACATCCCAGATATAACCTGACCAAAACTGAGCTTCCAACATTCACCCCAAACCCCCAGGCCACCAGAAACCTTGAGTCTACTTTTGGTCTTTCCCAACTTAGTTAATGACAACTATAATCTTATTTTTTTTCCTAAAGGAGAGGGACAGTGAGAGAGGGAGAGAGAATCAATTTTCATCTAGTTTTTCACATAGCTTTTGCTGCTCAGACACTTAGCTGTGTACATGGTGCTGGGGTTCGAACCTGCGTACTCACGCAGCAAGCGCTGTGTAACCACCGAGCCATCACTCCAGCCCCACAACTCTAATCTTGCAGCTGCTCAGCCAAATATCGTGGCGGGATCTATGACAGATTGATTTGTGTGTGTGTGTGTGTGTGTGTGTGTGTGTGTGTTGGTGGAACTCAGGGTCTCAGGCAAGCTAGTTAGGCAAGTGCTCTACCACTGAGCTATCCACCAGCCCTGTGACTGCTTGATTTTAATCAATGTCCTCCTTTCCCAACAAAACCATCACAAAACCCTATTTATTATCTATAGATGTCCAGATTGTGGGCACTTCTCAGCACCTCACTGATAACATCCGAATCTAAGCCACCATCCCCTCTCATCTGGATTAGTACAAAAGTCTCATAGCACTTCTCTGGGTCTACACTTAGTCTCTATTTAGGGTATTCCCAGTGAAAAACAAAAGTGTTTAAAAGAAAGCTAGATATGGTGGTGCACTGGTGCTCGCATGTAGTCTCAGCACTTAGGAGGCTGAGGCAGGAGTATCGCTTGAGCCCAGGAGTTGGAGGTCAGCCTGAGCAACAGCCTGTAGACCTGTCTCAAAAAAAAAAAAAAAAAAAGTTGAGTGTCCCTTCTGCTGAATAGAGATACATAGGAGGGAAAAGAAAAGAAATAGGTACCTTAATTGACAACAAAACGACAACGAAAACGTCATTGGGTTTCTGTTTCCTTCCTAAAAGGTCAGTCTGGACGAATTCCTCTGAGTCATGGTGGCTGGAGGAGTAGTGGTGGAAGAACAGGTTGTCAGGAGATGGCCTATGTTGTTCTATTTTGCAACTTTTGGTGATCTTTTTTTTTTTTTTAAAGAGAGAGCGACAGTGAGAGAGAGAAAGAGAGAATCAATTTTTATTTAATTTTTCATGTGACTCTCGCTTCTCTGACACTCAGCTGTGTACGTGGTGCTGGGGTTTGAACCTGCGTACTCGTGCATGCCATGCAAGTGCTGTAACCGCTGAGCCACTGCTCCAGCCCCTTCTATGTGGTTCTTGAAGAGAACAAATTCCCTGGAATTCTCCAGATGCAGAATTACTTCAAGAAGAGCTAGACCCTTTGAGACTGCTCAACACAAAAGCAAATCCTTCTGCTGTGGGTTTGTCCCCCAAAGATTTATGTGCTGGAGTTAGTCCTCAGGATGTTGAGATGGTGGACACTTTAAGAGGGGCGGTGGTCTAGTGGGATTTGATAGGACTTGTACAAAGATTCATGCCATCTAGTGGGGGTACATTCTTGTTCTGAGAGCAGGTTCTTATAATGGATCCTGGCATGTCCCCTTAATCTCTTGTTTCCTATCTCATTATATAATTCCAATTCCACATGCAGACCTGAATTGTTATTCCACCCTTCTCAAGACCATTGTCAGATCTAGGCACATAGTGGCACTATGCTCTTGAATCTCCAGAACTCTTCTCTTTATAAGGCACCCAACCTCAGGTATTTTGTTACAGCACTTCAAAACAAATACACCTTCCAATATTCTTTTTACCTTAGTTGATTTTGCCTGATTTGAGCTTTAAATATATGTAATTATACAGATATACACTAGTTGGCTGCTATAGTTTGGATCTTGAATGTCCTCCTAGCATCATGTATTAAAGGTTTGCTCATGGGGTTGGGATGTAGCTCAGTGGTATAGCACATTAAGCATGTGTGAGACCCTGGATTCAATCCACAGCAAAACCACCATCAAAGTACAACCACCACAACAAAAAGACTTCGTTCCCGGAATGGTGTTATTGGGAGGTGGTGGGACCTTTAAGAGGAAGAGCCTAGTTGGAGGGTGAGGTCACTGGGGATGTGCCCTTGCATGGAGAAAAGTGGAGTTCTCTCCTTGCTTTCTCTTTGCTCCTGGATTCGTGATACGTGTTTGCTCTGCCATGTGCTCATGTTATGATGTACTGCTTCACCACAGGCCCAAGAGTAATGGGACCAACTGGTACTGGTTGGTCTAAAACTTCTGAAACACTGAATCAAAATAACTTTTTTTCTCTTTGAAAGTAGATTATTGCAAGCATTTTGTTATAGTGATAGGAAACTAACACCCTGGCTTTCTTGGCTCAAATTAGTTCAGATTAGTGTTTGTGAAATTCATTAATATTGTAAAATGGAAAAAAAAAGTTCCCAGGAACACGACCTTGGTGGCAGGATGATAGATGTTGAGGGGTAATTCCCACAGTTAATTCTCATCTCCTTCTGTAAAATCAGCCCCGGCTTCTTTTCAAAAATTATTATAAAAGTAATACATACTTACTGTATGTTACATAAACCCCAGAAATGTAGAAAGGTAAAAGGAAGAATTCTGTTTCTTCTGCATAATTTATACAAACCCATTAGTAGTAATTACTATTACTACTAATAATGTATTGAGCAGTTACTATCATAAGCCATAATTCTAAGCATTTTAGTTATTATTTCATTAATATTTATTGAATAGTCTTCTCAACATTTTATATGTTTATACACACATTCTATGCACTTTATTTATTTTTATTTTTTTAAAAAGAGTGGGACAGTGAGAGAGAGAGAGAGAGAGAGAGAGAGAGAATCAATTTTGTTTAGTTTTTCATGTGGTTTTTGTTGCTCCTACACTTCCTGGGGTTGGAACCTGCATCCTCACACATGCCAGGCAAGCACTGCTGAGCACCACTGAGCCACTGCTCCAGCCCCGATTGTTTAATTAACAGATTTATATCCCTGTATTTTCTTTTCTTTTCTTATTTTATAAGTAATGAGGTTTATTTGTCTCATGGAAAACTTGTTATTTTCAATTACAATGTATCCTGGAAAATTTTCCATTTCACTAAACACTGACTTACCTTATTCTTTATAGCTGTATAGTTTCTATTGAATGGATAGGATACCATAATTTATTTAATACATCCTCTGATGAAAGACTTGTTGGTTGTTTCTATAATTTTGTTATTATAAATAATTCTGCAATGAACATTCTTACATAAATATTTTTGCAAACTTATGAATACCTGTGATTTTATTGGATGTTTACAGCAAAAGAATATAAACTTCATGAAGGCAGGAGATTTAGTTTGTTTTTTGCCATATCCCCAGTATTTTTCTTCCTAGTGTCTAGCAGTTAATTCTTTTTTTTTTTTTTTTAAGATAGAGGGACAGTTGCCGGGGGCCAGCCCCAGCTGAACTCTGGTCCCCGAAAGAGGAGTGGAGTCGGTGCAGAGGAATGGCTTGAACCTCCGGAGCAAGTTGCAAGCAGACACAGTTCGCTGCTTGAGCAAAATGCCGTCTGTTCTTTATTGCTGAACAATTTTATACAGGTGCACAGACAAGACTTTCATTATCTGCTTCATTATACAATTCTCTTCAGTTTCCCAGTAATCTTAAAGTATCAACCATTAGTACAATTTATGCCTTCGAACTTCCCACCACAATAGACCATATGTAACAAATTGGTATAAACTGTTGCCCTTTCCTTCTTTAGAGACTTCTTCAAACCATTGCCTCATTTGATAAAAGAAGCATTTGAAGTTTTCTGTGCTACATTAATCTAGAAGCCCTATCTTAGCATAAGTAAAAAGTTTCTTATTAGCTGGGGACCAAATGTAACTATTTGGTTCAAACTGTTTCAGAGCACCAGACAAAAAACTATCCACTTTATATAAAGTCAAGGTCAAATCCTCATAGACTGCTTCACGTACTGCACAGAGAAGCCTTATTTTCCAAAAGAATAATATCATTCTTAGTTCTTTAAACCTGCTTTGATCAAACACTTCCCCAAACTACGTCTCCCTATTTTTATTCCTGGGTTACTTAACTAGCTAGACTATGTTATAGGCTATTATACTCACACCCTATTAACTGCGGACCTAAAACTATTTTGTCATTGTGACTTTACTAGATATATAATAGTTATCCTAGGTCCTATAATTGTTAATTCTATAAAAAATTTGTGCTTCTTAATCTAAGGGCTAAGAGGTTAAAACCTAACTTCTACAAAGACAAGAAAGGCAAATGTGACTTATTTACTGCGAAGGGGTCAAAACTCAACCTCTGCAAGAACAGGAAAGTTAAATATGTCTTTCTGTAGATGTTTCACATATTATAGTTTCTTTGTTCCTTAGTTCTAATTATTTTGCTTTCTATATCCAATTTCATTTTAAAGTCTAACTTTAAAATGAAATAAATAGCTTTATTTTCCACGATTTCTATATGTGTTATTACCATTACCCTTCTCAACAATCCACAACAGTTGTTTGAGTAATGCAATTCTTATAGAAATCAGAAAGTTTCCAGTTTAAATAAATTCATAATACATATATTACTAGAATATAGCCAATTTCTAGAAGGGATGGTTTTGGCAATCTCCTGGAATGCCGGCTTTGCCAGGCCCTTCCCGAAGTCTGGACTTTGTCAGACAGAAGCTTGGTGGACATTGCCTCCTCCAGACAGTGTGTGTGTGAGAGAGAGAGAGACAGAGGGAATCAATTTTTATTGAGTTTTTCACTTGGCTTTCATTGCTCTGACATTTAGCTGTGTACGTGGGTGCTGGGGTTTGAACCTGTGTACTTGCGCATGCCGGGCAAGCACTGTAACTGCCGAGCCACCGCTCCAGCCCCAATTAATTCTTATACATCTGCCGTTTTTACACCTACCAGACAGACAGAAATTAAGTCTGACAATACCAATTACTGGCAAGGATGTAAAGCAACAGAGAATTTTCATATTCTGCTAAGATTGTAAATTAGTAAATTTTTTGGAGAGCAATTTGATAACATCTCAAATGTGTATAGTCTAGGACCAACTATTTTCATTCCTAACACATACTGTATATGCGATTGCATATGTGCACAAGGAGAAATGCACAAGAATTTCATTGTAGCATTCCTTGTATTATACAAATGCACTGTTAACATGTGTGTATTATACTCTCTCTCCAGATATATACCACAAACATTATTTTTCTCTTTAAACTCTTTGGGAATAAGTTAAAGATATCATGACCAAATAATAAATTTAGAGAAGAATTAGTATTTACAACATTCAAAATGTGCAAAACAGCACTATCATGTTTAGAAATACACATATGTATAGCAGAAATGGAAAAAGAAGAGCAAGAATGATAAACATCAAATTTGGGCAAGTGGGCTTCCTGGGGGTGGGAAGGAAATGTGTTCAGGGATGGGCAGCTGAAAGCCTACCTTGAATATTTTTCAAAGCTTTGTGGTGGTGGGTACATATTTGTTATTGACTTTACCTTTCTTTTGTATGACTAACAAATTTCATAATTTAAAAAAAAGCATCCTTATATTCCTATTTTAATGAAAATTTTTAAAATTAGGAATGGATGTTGCATTTTATCTAATGCCTTCTCAGTGTTGATTAAAATACCACTTTATTTCAAAATCTGGACCTGGTTTCTGTACTTGATACAGTATATATGACATACCTAATAAAAGTTTATCCAATAAATGAATATCTATCCCTCTCTCAGTTCTGCTATATCTAAGACCTATTAATTCCAAGTTCCTCTCTGAATACTTCCCCCTTCATTGAACTGTATCAATTACCATACATGCAAGCAGCCTTGGCATAGTATTGAGTACCACCAATAAGTTGTAGCTTGAGACAAGAGTCTTCTCTTGTTTCTTCCATCCCAGAGTTAGTTCCTCTCCTCATGTGCTACATGTACTACAACGAAGCTATTTATCCCCCTCTTAGGGAGAGCAACCAACCACTTTTTCTTATTAATCATTACCTTTCTTGGATCTACTTCAGAGCCTAACACATAGCAAGCTCCCTGGAAATGCTTGTTGAAGGACAATAAACGAGATTACTTAATTACATGTATCTATTGGACACAAACTATTTTTTTTAAGCCTGCCAATTAATTAGTTGTATACACCTGTAATCCAAGCTGCTAGTAAGCTGAGGCAAGAGAGTGGCAAGTTCCAGGCCATCCTGGACAAATTGGCAAGACTCTATCTCAAAAAAACAAAACAAAACAAAACAGCTGGCTAGGTAACTTTGTAGTAGAGCACCCCTGGGTTCCATTCCCAATCAAAATAAAATAAGAAATTTAAAAATTTAGAATAGTTTTCTATTTACAGTGTGCTATAGTTTAGATGCTGAATATCCTCCAAAGGCTTATGTGTTAAAAGTTTGGTCCCACACTGTCACACTGCTGGTGGGACTGCAAACTGGTTCAGCCACTATGGAAAGCAGTGTGGAGAATCGTCAAAAAATTAGGGATGGAACCACCTTATGACCCAACTATCCCACTCCTGGGTATTTTCCCAAAAGAGTTAGAATCAGCATATTATAGCGATGTGGCTTCATCAATGTTTATAGCAGCTCAATTTACTATAGCTAGACTGTGGAACCAACCCAGATGCCCCTCACTCCATGAGTGGATACAAAAACTTTGGTACATATATACAATGGAATACTACTCCGCCATTAGAGAAGACAGTATTATGGCTTTTGAAATCAAATGGATGGAGATGGAAAGAATTATTCTAAGTGAAGTATCCCAATCTCAGAGACTCAAGGGCGGAATGGTTTCCCTCATCTGTGTAAGCTAGAATACATCGGGAAGCAGTATGTTAGATGGCTAAGCTAATAAAAATTTCAAATTGTATGATTCTTAATGCAATAGGGGGATGGATGACTGCGTAGAATCCCTGGAGGCTAGGGTGGGGGACAGGGTGGGGGGTAGGGCTTAGGAAGAATATCTAGGAGACTGGAGGGTGGGAATATGGGGGAATCGCCTCAGAAGGAGATCTCTGACCTCCACCAGATATCCATTTAACTCAGGGGTTCTTCTGGGGGATACAGCAACATGGGGAACCCAAGATGGGCATCCATTACATGACATTAGCCTTGAATAACTAAGTATATGTACATTTGTTCTTGAATGTCTGATTATGTTTCCCCCTCAATTGTAACTGTATATTCATCTAAAAAAAAAAAAAAAAAGTCTGGTCCCCAGGGTGGCACTATTGGAAGGTGGTAGAAATTTTAGTAGGTTGGGCCTAGTGGGACGTTCTTAGGTCATTGGTGGGGGTTGGCCTTATTGGGGATTGTGGGATTCTGGCTCCTTCCTCTTTTGTTTCCTGGCCCTGAGGTGAGCGTTTTGGTCCTCCGCAACTTCCACCACTGCCAACCGGTATTAGCGGTCCAAAGAATGGGTCCGCCTGATCTTGTCCAAGAACCACGAAAACTGTGGGCCCAAAATAAACTTTTTCTAATTATGTCAGGTATTTCATGTTAGTGGTGGAAACCTAATACAGTATTAAAGAAGAAAATATCTTAAGACAGGTTCAAATTTATTAGAGTTCATCTGGGCAAAAGCAAAACACAAACCCACCGCCTCAGAAACAACTGGTTCTAAGAAACCCACAGCTGCAATATAGTCAGGCAGTATTTATGGACAGAAAATGGAAACGAGGCAGAAAGCACAACTTAATCGGTTAACTGCCTAACACTGACCAAACTTGGGGCTGCTGTAACCCACTGAAACTCTGTTGTGATTACACTTCCAAGTCAGCTTCCATGTTGTGTGGTCTGTCGGATCCAGTACTGAAACCTAACCCAAATTAATGGGCTCCTACAGGATTTAACAACAGAAAAGCTGAGAAGGTAACACGGCGTTCTTCTAGTTAATTCGCGTTCATCCTCCACCTCCACTCGGGCTTCGCAGGCATCCCCGGGCCAACGTGCTTGGCGTGGGCGATGCCCTCCTTTCACAGGGGTTTCTCCAACTCTCTTTATGCAATCCCCTGGTGCAACGAGAAAAGCCAGCCGCCGCCGCCGCCCCCAGCCTCCGGGAAGGCGAGAAGCAGCGCTTCCGGCGATCAGAGCACTGCGGGACAAACGACGCGACAGAGCCATGGGTCGCCGTCCGCTCCTGTCAGCCCGGGAGGACCATCCGCCTCCGAAGCCGAGGCCCAAGGCAGCAGCGCCGCACCAGGAGCGGGCTCCGCAGCTGCGGGCCCGGCTCGAGGCGGAGTGGGCGTGGCCGTGTGCGTGGCCCCTGCGCGGCTGCGCGCGCGGCGCGCCGGAAGAGCTACGCGCCGGCGCCGGCGGAGGAGACGGCGGCCTCGACCGCGGCGGTTGCTGCGCCCGGTACTGGGGTCTTGGCTTGAGGCTCAGGCGCGGTGGTCTCAGCCCGCCCCGGACCTTGGCTCGCTGTGGACTCGTCATGGCCACTGAGCAAAGGCCTTTCCACCTGGTGGTGTTCGGCGCCTCTGGTTTCACCGGCCAGTTCGTCACCGAGGAGGTGGCCCGGGAGCAGGGGGCCCCGGATCGGAGCGCCCGTCTGCCCTGGGCGGTGGCGGGCCGCTCCCGGGAGAAGCTGCAGCGAGTGCTGGAGAAGGCTGCCCTGAAACTGGGTAAAGCGGCGAGATGGGCCCCGGCTGCGCGGTCCCCGGGCTGGGCCTCACCCCGGAGACCGGCCTAGGACTTAAAGTTGCCTGAACCGAGCTTTTCTCCAGGATGCGTCCTGCATCTATCCCAAGCCCTGCTTGAGGACAGGATGGGGAGAGGAATGTTTCTTATATAGTCCTGGCCGTGTACCAACCCCTAAATTAAAGAAAAACTAAATTTTCTTCCCCTGCCACTTCTGGGTCTTTCCTGTAGTTTTCAGAATCCCACTATCAAAATAGTCAAGAACTCTTTTGTTCCTTACTCTGTTTCACCCCGTTCTACGGAGGGTTCGTGGTGGGTTTGGAGGTTTCTTGATACCTGGTTGATAAATAGATAACAGGGCATGCGTTTCTTTGAGATTGATTGTTCTCATTTACTTTGTGCTTTGGAGATGCAGAGAAAGCTTAAGAATTTTTTTATATGATTGTTATGCATTTATTTTTTATTTTGGTGCTGGACATGCTAAGCACCCTTTATATTACTGAGCTATTCCTGCAACTCCTTAATTTTATTTTTTGTGTTTTTGGTTGTTTGATGTTTTGGTTTGGTACTGTGAATTAAACCCAGGGGTGCTTTACCATTGAGCTACATCCGTAGTACTTTTTATTTTATTTATTTTTTTTGTTTTTGTTTTGAGTCAGGGTCTCATTATGTTGTTGCTCTTTTTTAATTTATTTTTTTGCTTGTAAGAATTCTCCAGCAATATATTCTTTTTTTCTTTACTTTCTTAAAGAGAGAAGGACAGTGAGAGAGAGAGGGAGAATCAATTTTTATTGAGTTTTTCACATGGCTTTCATTGGTCTGACACTTAGTTGTGTACATGGGTGCTGGGATTTGAACCCTTGTACTTGCGCATGCTGGGCAAGTGCCATTAACTGCCAAGCCACCACTCCAGCCCCAACTATTCTTATTTTAGATGTTTTTTTTTTTTTTTAATTCTGATTTGGACAGTTATTTATTCTTTCAGCCATTCACTATATAATGCTGACTGGTCTCTCCCACGCTAGGTCCTGTCCTAGGAATTGTGGAGACCTGGTAGAGACTGGCGACAGAGACATTCAGACCCTACCTTTGTGTTTGGGGAAGACAACTAACTTAGGACTTGATAGCCTTGAAATCAGGCTATTAGTTTGCTATTCTAGATCCACCTTATTCACATATGTAGCACCTGAAGAGTTTTGGGTATACAACATTCTTTCTATTTGGTCTTATAATTCCCCTCAGAACCCTGCTTTTAGTGGGAATATAGACTATTTTTGGTCGCAGATATGTGTAGAAGATAACAAGTAGCTACCAGTATCAACTCATAGATTTTTTTTTTTAAAGAGAGAGGGACAATGAGAATCATAAAGAGAGAATTAATTTTATTTAGTTTTTCATGTGGCTTTTGTTGCACCTAGACTGAGATTTCATTGTGTATGCGGTGCTGGAGTTCAAACCTGTGTACAACCGCATGCCGGGCAAGCGCCATAACCCCTGAGCCACCACTGCTCCAACCCCAACTCATAGATCTTAAGGAGCTTTTGGGCGTTAGTTTTTTAAAGAGGTAATTTAAAATTTAAAAATACTCTTCCATTTCTTTTTCCTGCTCAACATGACCATGCCTTGTGTATCCTACCATTTACAATGCCTAAATCCATTTATCAGGGAGAATACACCTAGACCAGTCAAACCAGCATCACTCTATTGGATCAGCTAATTTCAGTTGTTTTTATCAGTTTGGTTGATTTTATATAGACTGGACTATTTCAGAGTAGATTCAGAGTCCTTTTTTGTTTTCATGATGTTGATCTTGATAGTCTCCTTCTATTCCCTGTAATTGGATCATATGAAGTTGTTTAGTAGTTGATATGAAACTATTTTTACAGTATAAACTTCTTGATGGATAAAGTCAGGACAATTCATCTACTTAGCATCCAAACTTGATAGTAAAATTGTCATGTTACATAGAGTTTTCATTTATACATTGCTTGTTTTAGATGCTTTTTAAAAAAGTAACTCTTAGTATTAACTCCACTTTCCTCATAGCTTTTTCCTTTTTAAATTACTTGATTAAAAATTTTTTTAGCTTGACAGGGAGATTTAGCTTTCACTTATTAGCTTATTTAGTAAATTTGCTCTTAATATAAAAAGAATCTGATATTGTACTAGGATGTGCTTTAAATGATTTGTTTTTTATTTTAGGAAGACCGACACTTTCATCTGAAGTTGGAATAATAATATGTGATATCTCTAATCCAGCTTCACTTGATGAAATGGCTAAACAAGCAACAGTTGTCCTCAATTGTGTAGGACCTGTAAGTAATCAACGCTTCTTTGTATGGGAACAAATAATCCATTCATTTCTAAGCAGAAGCTGGCATTTTATATTCCAGAGGAACATAAGGTCAGAGGACAAAAGAATTGGTCAAAGGTTTTAACCCCATATGGGTAGTTTTTCTTCATGTGAGGAGCAAATGGACCTGACCACGGTACCATGAGAGAGGGAATGACAGCGTTCAGTGACATGTATTCAGAGAGTGTATGCTGGTTTGTTCATTGGTTATGGCTATGTTGGCCAGACTTCCCCCTTCCCCATCTTTTTTTAACTGCATGCTCCTTCAATAAATGTTGTATCCCCAAATTTATTTATTTATTACTATATTCTAGTATTATTATAGAAATATATGTTAAAAATATACCAAAGAGAAAATAGGTGTCATTTATTTATTCAGAAATATTTATTGAATGCTTAATATATGTAAAATGCACTTGGTACGCATGGTGAACATAACAAAATCTTTTGTGTAGCTACGTTCTTGTGGGGCAAATAGAAAAATAAATTTATGTTTGTGAACCGGGTCTGTGCTGAATTCTAGCAATTCAGAAAGTTGAGGCAAGAGAATTGCAAGTTTGAGACCAGCCTGAGCAACTTAGCAAGACCCTGTCTCAGTGTAAAAAAGAAAAGGAGCTGAGGATGTAGTTCTGTGGTAAAATGCCCCCTTGGTTCAATCCTCAGTACCAAAAAATAAATACAAAAATAAAAAATAAAATTATCACAGTAGGTAGTGAAAAATGAAGCAAGGAGGTAAAAGATATTGGCCTGTCAATCTTTCTTAGGTGAATGGTCAGGTAAGGTCTCTGAAAAATGACATTTGTGTGGAGATTGGAATGAAGTAAAGGGTTAAACTGTATGATTACTTAAGGAGAAGCATATTCTGGGGACAGGTCCTGAGATGAAAATATGCCTGGTAAGACTGAGGGAATGTAAGGGAAGATATTGGCTGGGAGCAGGATGGAGAGGTAGAAGGTAGACTGAAGTGGTATTAGAGAGGTAGGTCATGTAGAGTGGTCAGAATTGGGAGTTTTCTCTAAGTATGACCAATGGTTGAAAGCAAGGATGTGATCTGATTTAATCTTGAAGATTTTTGGCATCTGAGAGCAAAAATAGATAAGGAACCATCAGTGGAATGGTCCAAGCAAGATGAGCACCAGGGTAGTATTAGTAGAAGTGAGCAGAAGTGCTTGGCTTCAGAGTATATTTTGAAAGGAGAACAGCTTGTGCGATTGTCCTAAATCTGAAAGAGAGGCTTCAAGAAGGACATCTGGTCTTTTGGCAAGTAACCAGGTGAGTGATGGTGACATTTATTGATCTGAAGAAGCTATCACAATTGACACGACATTTGAAAACTAAACATTTAGACTGTTATTTTTTTTTTTTTTCATTTAAATTGGGAATTGAACCCAGGGGCACTTGACCACTGAGCCACATCTCCAGTCTGTTTTATTTTTTAATTTGAGATAGGGTCTCCCTAAATTGCTTAGGGCCTCACTAAATCCCTGAGGTTGACTTTGAACTTAGAATCCTCCTTCCTCAACCTGCCAGGCCACTGGGATTATAGGCATGTGCCACTGAGCTAGCTATATTTATAATTTTCTTGTCTTTATTGGGTTACTTATTATATTTTCCATCTTTATTGGATTATTTATATTAGCATTTAAATACATCATTGCATCTTTCATCTTTAAAAAAAAATTTAACCTGATTTTATACACCTCTCTAGTTACTCCATTTTGTTGTGCCCTTTTTAAAGCAAAACTCCTTAGAAGAATTCTCATTACTACCTATACTTTTTCACCTCCTACTTTTTTTTGCTTTTAAAAAAGAGAGACAATGAGAAAGGAAGAGACAATTTTATTTAGTTTTGCATGTAGCTTTCATTACTTGGGCACATCTTTGTGTACATGGTGCTGGGGTTTGAACTCAGGTCCTTGTGCATGCCAGGCAAGTGCCATAACTGCTGAGCTACTTCTTCAGCCCTTCCTACTTTGTTTTAAACTACTCTGTCAGGCTTTTATTCTCCCTACTTCAGTGAGTAGAGAGTCCTATCCTGTCAAATTCAACCATCAGTTCTCAGTATTCATCTTTTTAAAAAAATTTTTTTTTTTTTAAAGAGAGAGGGAGGGAGAGAATAAATTTTTCCATTTGGCTTTTGTTTCTCTAACGCTCAATTGTTTATGTGGTGCTGGGGTTTGAACCTGGGTCCTTGCACATGCCAGGCAAGCACTGAGTACCATCACTGCTCTAGCCCTCAGTCTTCGTCTTTTTTTTTTTTTTAAGAGTGAGAGAAAGAAAGTAATTTTATTTATTTTTTCATGTGGTTTTGTTGCTCCAACATTTCATTTTGTACATGGTGCTAGGGATCAAACCCGCATCCTTGTGCATGCCAGGCAAGTGCTGCAATCACCAAGCCAGCCCCTTCAGTCTTCATCTTAAACCTCTTGGCATTTGAGCTAGTTGAGCATTTCCTCCTTTTGTTACTTAGTTTATGAGTTCTCACTTTCTGCTAGTTTTCTTCCGGTTGATCAGATTTATCTGTCTTCTCTTTTGGTCCTTTTTATCCTCCTCCTAAATGCCTGAGGTCTGAGAGCTCAAATCTTAGAAACTCTTCTCTGCAGGATATGTGTGAACACACAATAGGTCACAATATGCTGAAAATGACTGAATGAGTGAGGGTACCATTGTGTCCCTTCAGTGTTGTGGAACTCTCCACACTGCTCATGATCCCTTTTGCATTCTATATTCAACACTTGAGCACTTATCATGACCCAGGGAATTTGCTATAGCTAGAATACATATTAACTATTTTTTAAAAATTCTTTCCTATACAGTTATAACCCATTTTTTTTTTTTAACAAAAAGGGGGATAGAGAGAGAGAGAGAATGAATTTTATGTAGTTTTCACATGGCTTTTGTTGCTTCAACACTTTGTTTTGTACGTGGTGCTGGGGTTCAAACCTGCATCCTTGTGCATGCCAGGCAAGCGCCATAACTGTTGAGCTCTAGCCCCCATATATTAAACATTAATAAAAGTTTATTTTTCTTTGTGTTTCTTATAAAAATTAGCATGAATAAAAGTTCTGATATTTACTTGCACACTCATTAGATCATTTTGTGTATCCCCTGGGGGAGGCACACCTACCCAAGGAACCACTGTGTTAGAACATGGAGTACTGGGATCAGGATTGCTGTAAGCTAATTGGCTTCACAGTAAGAAATATCTGCTGATATCAAGGATTATTATTCTTTCTTCACTTACTCCATACAAGTATAGGCTACTAAGTAAAGAAAATTATGATGCTAAAATAAAATAGGGATAAGTTAGCTGGAACTCTCAGCCTCAGATTACCTTGTGGAGATGTGGGCAAGGTCTGATGAGATACAGTGTAATGAATGGTTGAATTGTAGCAAAAAGGAAAATGCTTACTCTTTCCATAAGAAACTGCTTCTATTTATAAAAGCTTATTAATGCTTCACTGCAGCTTGCTGGTACTTGTAGGGAAACTGTCTAGCTGAAAGGCTATGGCTTACTAGTTGAGACTTGAGAAGTGAATCTGAGTCTCTTAAGATTGAGCCTGGAAGCAGTTGGGAGTTAGGCAGGTGTTGAGCACAGGGAAGATGTTCTAAGGAGTAGAAGTAAAGACTAGGTTTTAAATAGCAGCATGTAGGGAATTACAGGGAGTTTAGGTTTGCTGGAACACGGGAATTAATGGGGCTGTGGTGTGATATGATGAGAACTGTACAACATACTAAGAAGTGCAGACTTACACTGCGTAATGTAGACACTAATAGACACTAGAGAGCTAGTGGGATTTTTGTTTGTTTGTTTGTTTGTTTGGGGGGAGGTACTCAGGATTGAGCTCAGGGTGCTTTACCACTGAGCTACATCCCCTGCCCTTTTTATTTATTTATTTTTTATTTTGAGACAGGGTCTTGCTAAGTTGCTGAGGCTGGCCTAAATCTTGAGGTCCTCCTGCATCAATCTTCAGAGTCCCGGAATTACTAAGGCAAGTGCCACTGCACCTGGCCTAGAGAAGAATTTTAAGAGTGAATATATTATGGGGAACAGAAGGAAAGGTGACATCGAATTTTTATTTTTTTAAATTTTAATTTAATTTTATTATTTTTAAAGAGAAGGACAGTGAGAGAGAGACAGACAGAATCAATTTTTATTGAGTTTTTCACATGGCTTTTATTGCTCTGATACTTAGTTGTGTACATGGGTGCTGGGGTTTGAACTCGTGTACTCGTGTATGCTGGGCAAGCGCCATAACTGCTGAGCCACTACTCCAGCCCCCGGATTTTTATTTTTAAAACAGTTTGGTAATTCTTTGGAAATGTGGCTGCAGTGAAACCAGCTACTGGTTATTTGTAGAAAATTAGAAAAGGTGACAGGGTTTGGACTAAGATTTGGAGGTACAGAAGGATGTGACTGATTGGATAAAATTTGCTGACTTCCAGGAGAAGTAACTTGAAAGACAGCTTCCAGGTTTCTAAACTGAGAGTATGTGGAGAGTGAATACCATTAATAACAACAGCAAAAAGAGTCTTAGTACTGTGTTTCTGGTACTGTGCTATGCTCTTTGTATGCTCTTAGGTCATCATTTGAACAATCCAATGAAGTACTTTATTTTTTTATGATGAGATCAAAGTTCAGAGAGGCAAAATGGCTTACCCAGGTCACACAACTAGTGAGTGCAGAACCTGGATTTAAATCTGGTCTGACTTTTAAAGTCCATGCTGTAGAACCACTATGTTTTTCAGCCATTTGAAAATTTTTGTCTTGAGTCTTCCCTAATTCAGTAGCTGAGAAGAAATGTTAGAAGAGGGACCCTGAACTAGAGCTCCACTCCACTCTACTCCACTCTGAAGCATATGCTAGGAATGGGAGGAGGAGAAACACATTTAGGAAAAAAAGAATGTATTCAGTTTTAGACTTGTTAAAACTGAGGTATACGTAGATACCTTGCATTATGATAGGAAATACAATACAGTAGAGAAGTAAATGAGGAAATCAAGGTGAGAAAAAAAAAGTATTCAATGTGAAATTAGTTTTATGTATAAATCATGTCCCATGCGCTGATTAGTCCTGATCTTAGATAAGGAAACCTCATCTCCAAGCAGCTTTGGAGACAGAGGTTTGAAGTCACCAGCACACCCATTTTGTTGTCAGCTTTTTGTTGCTGTGAACTAAAATCCCTGACAAGAAGAGTTTAGAGGAGGAAAAGTTTTTTTGGGTCATGATTTCAGAGGTTTAGTCCATGGTGGGCCAACTCCATTGCTCTGTGCCCACGATAAGGCAGAACATCATGGTGAAAGGGCATGGTGGAGGAGCACTGCTCTGTTCATGTCAGCCAGGAAGAAGAGAAAATACGTTGAGGGGGCAGCAGGGAAGATGAACCCTTCTAGGACCACATCTATGGTAGCCATGCCCCACTTGCCTACAATTATCAGTCATTTAGTCCATTCAAACTAGGTTGGACTCATAATCTAATCATTTTATCTTCTGCATTAACACGGGAGCTTTTGGGGGATACCTCATACCTAAAGCATAACACCTGCTGTCATTGAAGCCAGGTGAACTGATGAAATTTTCCAGGAGAGTGTCTAGGGCAGTGATTTTCCACCTTTAAAGTACACAAGAATCATCAGTAAGGCTTATTTAAAATGCAGGTTTCATGGGCTCGAGCGGTGACTCAGTGGTTGCGGCACTTGCTTGGCATGCACGAGGACCTGGGTTCAAACCCCAGCACCACATCACACAGTGAAGTGTTGGAGAAAAAGAAAGCCGCATGAGAAACTAAAAAAATCGATTCTTTTCTCTCTCTCTCTCACTGTCCCTCTCTCTCAAAAAAATAAAATAAAGTTATTAGAGTCCATCTTAACCTGATTCAGGAGGTCTATAGTGAGACTGAGTAACCAGCATGTGACCCAGGTGATTCTAAAACAGGTGTTCTACTGGCCAACTTGAGAAACTTTGGGGTAAATAACTAAGCACTAGACCAAAGATACCTCTAAATGAATTTTAAAGTGGGCATATTTAAAACTTGAGGATTATGCAAGAAAATCCATTAGAAAAAGAAAGAAAAGAGAGCATTGACCTTTTTTTTTTTTAAAGAGAGAAGGACAGTTAAGGAGAAGGAGGAAAAAATCAATTTTTATTGAGTTTTTCATATGGCCTTCGTTGCTCTGACACTTAGTTGTGTATGTGGGTGCTGGGGTTTGAACCCATGTACTTGGGCAAGCGCTGTAACTGCCGAGCACTGAGCATTGACTTTTTAAAAAAAACTCAACCTTCTTTTTATGTATATTTAAAATGTATATTTTATTAATGTAATGGTCTGTGTAAATGATCTGTAAATTCACATAGCTAGTAGATGATGGATTCAGGATGTAAACTTGAGTCTTGATGCCCTTAAAACCCCCATTTTTTCCATTGTACCACATTTCTTCAGAGGGTAAGTTCTTCAACAGTTTCACATCATTGGGTAAATGGCAAAGGAGAGCCTAGAAAGTAGTAATTCCAGTAATTCCATTGTTCTCTGCACTATAAACAAGAGGAGGGGGGCTGTGGAAATGAGATAAGGAGTTAGGTAAAGATCAACTAGTAAAGGTCCATCATTGCAGTACCCTATCTTTGAAGCGTCCGTTTACTTGTTTCTCAATGGCTGTGTGTAAAAAATGATCTTCCTTCATCCTTGGATGCCAGGAGTGAGAAAAGGAAAGGAGTTTGTGCATTTTCTTACTTTCATTCTTTCATACCTTCCTCCAGTTTTGTTTTCTAATGCTGCAGGCAGGGTAATATGTCTGTGCTATATAAATCTTACATAACTGTCTTCTTAGTAGAGCCTAGTAATTTGTAAAGAAAAATTTTAAACTTGTTATAACAAGCATGGCCCTCATGATCTTCCTCATCCGGCCCTAGCATTTCTTGCCAGATTCACTTCTTGCCACTTCCTACACGACGAATTTGGTGTTTCAGGTACCAAGAACAGCTCCCCTTAGTTATAACTTTAAATGTATGTTTTCCTTTATTTGGATTTTTCTTTTCTAGCAAATCTTTATTCTTTAAAATTCAACTCAAGTGAATTACTCCCTTAAAACTTTCCATTTTATTGAAAGTTCATTTAGAAGTCAACATGCATTCCTCTGTAATTCCTCTGTATTTATTTACACTCACAGTGGTGGTATAGTACAATTGTCTAATTTTATCAATTTATTTTTAGGCTATTTTATTTATATTTGATTTTGTGATAGCCAAGACTAGTTTGATTCAGTTAAAACTTGCCAAGTAAGAGTAATTTGTTGTTTTTCTTTATTCCCACAGTATCGATTTTATGGAGAACCTGTGGTAAAAGCATGTGTTGAAAATGGAACTAGCTGTATCGACATCTGTGGGGAACCTGAGGTACGTAAAATAAAAAGGAAAAAGCAGAATTAAACACATGTGATTTTCTGTTTAATGCAGTGGGGAATATTTAGTGCAATTTTGTGTTCATATTTTGAAGTTGTTGACTCCTTGCATGTAGAGATAGTATTCTATTGATAACTTGAAGGAGAGCACTGATGGTAGGGTCTTAGCTTTAGTTTGTTTTCTTCTCCATGACCTTTCATATAGGATGTGCTTTTTTATAGTTAACAAATGCTATAAGCTGAGTTAATTAAAATAGTGTGCTGTGTTTGATCCTCAGAATCTTAGTTTTTATAACTTTTTCGTTGTGACTTCCCCTTTTAAAATCAAGTATCTTTACAACATTATAGAAAAATAAATGTAAAAGTTTTTATATCTTCTTCATGTGACTTCCCCTTTTAAAATCAAGTATCTTTACAACATTATGGAAAAATAAATGTAAAATTCCTCTACCTAAAAATTTTAAATGAGGGGCTGGAGTTATAGGTCAGTGGTAGAACATGTGATTACTATATGAGAAGCCTTCAGTTCAATCCCCAGTACCAAATAAATGAATAAATGTTCACATTTATTAAATACTTGCCATAATGTAACCCTATGCTAAAAGTTTTTTGTACATTTTTCAAAACTTACCTATAAAAGTAGTTATCATTTCATATTTCTTTTATGGATGAACAAATTAAATCTTGAAAGTTAAGTAACTTGCTCAGAGTCACACAATTAGTAAATAGATGAACTAAGACTTTTTACCTAACTATAGGAAGCCAAGTTTTAACAGGAGCTAAGCTATACTACCATCTTAAAAATGGTAATTTCACATATCTGTAGTCTCTACTGATGATACTCTTTAATGTGCCAGTATAATCTATACATAGAGATTATCAAATGGTAATATGTGTTGAAAAATACTAGGTAAGTGCAAATTACCAAAATTGATTCAGGAAGAGATAAGAAACATGAATTCAACAAAAACTCAATTCCTATGTTATTTAAAATAACCCAGGGGCTAGAGCAGTGGCTCAGCGGTTTCAGCCCTTGCCTGGCAAGCACGAGGACCCGGGTTCAAACCCCAGCACCACGTACACAACCAAGTGTTGGAGCAACGAAGGCCATGTGAAAAACTAAATAAAGTTGTTTCTCTCTTTCTCTGTCTCTCTCACTGTCCCTCTCTCTTAAAAAATAAATAAATAAATAAATAAAATAACCCAGAACATAGAAAATAGTAAAAAAGACAAAAAAAAAAAACAACAACACTTATGTTATCTTATAAGCTACCATAAAACTAATATCAAGCCTAATTGGGCTGGAAGGCATTCAGTGGTGGAATGTTTGGCTAGCATGTGTAAGACCCTATTTCCATCCTCAGCACTGCAAAAATCAACTCCCTCACCAAAGAAAAAGACAGTAAAGGTCCAGAGCATATAGAGAACTTTTTTTTACAAGTCAATAATGGATACACAAATTCCTATTTTAAAAATGGGCAGAGTGGGGGCTGGAGCAATGACTCAGCGGTTGGAGCACTTGCAGGGCATGTGTAAGGACCTGGGTTTATACCCCAGCACCACATACACAACCAGGTGTCAGAGAAACAAAGGCCAAATGACAAAATAAATAAGATTTGTTCTTTCTCTCTCACTCTCTCCCTCTCCCTCTCCAAAAGGGAGGGATCTAGGGAGGAATCAGTAATGTAGCTTTTTCTTTACTCCCCCCAAGAAACCACATAATACTTATATAATCATTTAATTCTGGAAAATGCACAGTCTTGTGTGTGTAGGTGGGTGGGTGGGTATAAATTTATATCTGTTATGGGGGGAAATATAGAAGACTCAAGAGACTAGGGGGTGGGTAGTGGAGGTGATTCTGGATTAGGATCAGAGGCAAATATTGTTACTACATATGATTGTACAATAAAACAACTCCTCAATAAATTAAAAAAAAAAAACTACCTGACCACATGAGGAAGATTGATTAGCTATATATTTTGATGTTCCTGAGGAAACAAAGAAAAATCCTTATAAAAATATTTTCTGAATGTTTTGCATAATAGCTGCTTTGTTGTAAACCAAAAATTCTTGACCTTTATCTACTATATTTGAATCACATAAAAATATACTTGAACAGAAAAACACTAAAAAAATGGGCAGAATGATGAGAAGAATTAGAAGAATTCAAAGTAATTTATGTATTTACTCTACCCTCAGGAAAAGTAAATAATTTTACAGTGGAGAAACCTGGCAAACACTACCTTAGCTAGGTGATCAAGGTCAACATCAACACTAGTAAGTCATATTGAAAGAATGTAGTCTTGATATGTGATAAGACTTAACATCTTACCTTTGTGGTCTTCCTCCAAAACCCGTAACTCCAGTTTAATCTTGAGAAGAGCAAGAGGTAAATTCCAGGAGAAAGCCATTCAGCAAAATTTCTAACTAGTACTCCTCCAAAGTATCAAAGTCATAAATGTTTGAGGCAATGAGTATTCTGTTAACACTGGTTTAATCATTGTGCCTTGCACAAATGTGTCAATATATCATACTCCACAAATATTATGTATAATAATTGTCTATTAAAAATAAAATTAAAAATATCTATGTTGTCAAAAACAAGGAAAGTATGAGAAACTGTCATAAATAAGAGAAGCCTAAGGATGGATGACAACTAAATGTAATGTGGTATCCAGGATCGGATCCTGGAATGGAAAAAAGATGTTAGGTAACAATTAAGAAAAATCTGAATTAAGTGTGAACTTTAGTATGTTGCTACAGAGCCATACTGGTTAGTATCTTCATTTTACCTCATCTTTAAAGGTAAATCATTTAATATTGGTCTTGGTGTTTCTATAAACTGATTCATATTCTTCTGGATTTTGTAGTTTCTGGAACTAATGTTTTGGAAGTATCATGAGAAAGCTGCTGAAAAGGGAGTTTATATCATTGGAAGCAGTGGCTTTGACTCCATTCCAGCAGATCTGGGAGTAATATATACCAGAAATAAAATGAACGGTAATTTTGGATCATTAAGCAATACTTGAATTTGATAATAGAAGAGCTTCATGTTTGTAAATGTGATAAATAAAATCTACTTGGGAAAAGAAATATAGCTATAAATTGGCAATATTAAAATATACACTTCGTTTTTAATATAGCCACACTTTTAATAAAATCTTATTGACACTATTGTTGAGGCATAAATATAAGTAACTTAAGTGTTCAAAAATGAAGAATTGTCCCTTGTCTTAATTTAGTTATGTTTAGAGCTGTAAAATTTCTGTAAAAAAACATTTTGATAATTATTTTAAATTCTCTTGTCTTGTTTATGAATCACACTTTAAAATGTAATTTAAGCATATAATTAAAAGTTTTGGGGCTGGGGTGTAGTTCTGTAGTAGAGTGCTTGTCTGATAAGTTAGGAAATATTGAACACAGAATTTGGCATCTTTTAAATCCTGTTGTAAACTGGTGACAGTTATTTAAGAATGGGAAAATCATGCATATTTTGAAGTGTCCATTTAGAAAATGACCTGAAACAGATAACTCTAAAACTGTATAAATTGATCTAGAGCTTAAAATAGATGGAAAATGTTCCTATTTATATTAAAAAGTTAACAAGAAACCAAAGCCCAACAAAGATAGCATACACTAGAAAAATTCACAAATCAGTCTTGCTTACGAAATTAGAAGCAAAAAGAAAATGCTATATAAAATTGTAATACCTACTGGTATTTTAAAAGTATATGTCAAGGTCAGGATATTAAGGAAACTACAGTCATCACATCAGAAGATTAGAGGAGAAAATCCTATTTCATTATATGATTTGGAAGTTGAAAATTCATGCTTTTGTTGATTTGGGGGTTTTAGGAATTTAGAAATAGGATACATTTTTACATAATAAACCTCTGAAAGCAATAGCAGGGTTGGGGGATGTAGCTCAGTGATAGAGTGCTTGTCTACCATCCGTGAGTCCCTGTGTTCAATCCCCGGCCTGGCCAAAAAAAAAAAAAAAAAAAAAAAAAAGTTTAAGTCTTAAGTTGAGAAGTTTTCTTGCCAATAATCTTATATATTTTTTATTGAGGTTATTCCTAAATATGTAATAGTTTTTATTTTGAGTAGGTCTTTTTTTTCATCTTCAGGAAGTATTACTTTGAGGTTATTTAACAAATTTTGTTTTCAGATCCTGAAACCTAAAAGTTAGCATTTTAACAAGTACTCCAGCTGACTTTTGATATGGTGGTGCACATTTTATTAACTACTGCCATAGGTGGTTTCTGTTCTTCCTGTGGATAGGGTTAAATCACGTAGCTGCACACTTGGGTCACTTTCTCTTAGCAGCCCTCAGAAATATTTTCAGTAAGTAATACTTTGATGATCTTTTCTTGATTTTTGTCAGTGATCATACTAGTGACGTTTATGCGGCCATAGTTCTGTTCTGCTATAGTATCTTTGTTGATTACCTGGTTGTTACCTTGCTCAGTGTCCATTTTGTAAGGCCCAAATTAAAAATTTTTCTCTTGGAAATAAAACCAGAAACAGTGTTTCTTAAGGAATGGTTATTTTTCATTTTTGTCAAATTCTGAGAATTTGCTATCTCATTTTGTTTTGATTTGGGTTTGCCTTCATATTCTCAAGAAACTCAAATATTAAATACTTAACCACATGTATATTAATGCAACTGATTTCTTCCTTTTTTTGACTTTATTTTTAGTTTTTATCTTATATTTATTATATTTTTATTTTCTTTAACTTGTTTTAAATATTTTATAAAGTCATCGCAAAGGGTGTTTTAATAGTTTTTCTAAACTTTTGTTGTAAACCACTACTAATAAGCCCTTGAAAGCTATTATGTTTGAATCCAGAATAATTCCCATAGATCTGATTTTGAGAACTGTGTCATGGCTCTTTCAGAATGAGTGGATTAAGTTGTCGCCTTACTGGGGAAGTTTCTTAGCATTATTGATTTTAACACTAGAATAGATTTTTTTTTTTTTTTTTTAAGAGAGAAGGACAGGGCTGGACCAGTGGGTCAGCAGTTACAGGGCTTCCCTGGAATGTGCGAGTTCTCGAGTTCAAAGCCCGGCACCACCTATACAACAAAGTGTTGGAATAAGGAAAGCCACACAAAAAACTAAATAAAATTAAATTATCTCTCGCTCTCTCTTTCTTTTGTGGGTTGAACCTGCAACCTCGTGCATGCTGGGCAAGTGCCGTAACTGCTGAAGTGTACCCCAAGAAGAAATTTTTTCAGTACTAAGAATTTTATGCTAAATAACTATTTCTGACAGTTTACTTGTTTCTTAATTGCTTCTTAAGTATGCTTATAATAACATCATAAAACTGATATCTGTACAGATTTTCTGACTGTATCAACTATAGGCTTAGTAAAAGTAGTCCCTAAAGGAATAGTTTATTATTTGTCCTGGTGGAATAATTTAGATTTCGTTTGATTTTAATTTTACCATTTTCCTGTTCTTTTAGGTACTTTGACTGCTGTGGAAAGTTTCCTTACTATACATTCAGGACCTGAGGTTAGTTTTTGTTTGTCAAGTGTTTTTTTCTAGTTAATACTAAAAACATTTTGGAAATGATGCATGACTCTTAAAAAGACTTAAATTAATTAAATTTTAGATACACTTGTAATTTTTCTTCTCTGAGAGGCACTGTGTTTAATTTTAAAAAGTAAAGATTATTTTGACTTAAAATATATATTTAAAGTATATTTATTTTTAAAATAATTTCACAATTCATTGTATTAGGGATGAGTCCAACATTAAAGCATTTTTCATTTATTGTGGAATAAATGTTGTCGATCAAGAGAACTATGTTCTTAGTGCAAGGTAGTGTTTTTATTAGGTGCGTAACTTGGAGTTAAGTATTGTTGTGACCATAAAAGAAATGTATGATGTAAATCTAGTCTTATGGAATTTATAATCTATTCAGGAACAGAAGATAGTTGCATTTCTGGGAAAGGGTCATAGTGTATCACAGTACTTTTATTGCCAGTAGCACCTAACCCACTGGCTCAGTGGTTACGGTGCTTGCCGGCATGCACAAGGACACAGGTTCAAACCCAGCACCACGTACGTTGTGTACATAGTGCAAGGGTTCGAACCCATATCCCTATGCATGCCAGTCAAGTGCTGCAGCTGCCCAGCCACCACTCCAGCCCCCATAGTCTCCAGTACCTTAAAAAAAAAAAAAAAAAGATACTGGGAGGATTGAGTATCTCTTTGGGGAAAAAAATTAAATTGGGTGGGTTATGGACCAACAATAAAGATTTTGGACTATGACATATTTCAAGACCTCACAGTTAGGAATGGTATCTTTTTTTAAAACAGGGAGGGAAACAGAGAAAGAGTCAATTTTATTTATTTTTTTTATCTGGCTTTTGCTTCTTGAACAGTTGTGTACATGGTGCTGGGGTTTGAACCCGGTTTTTGCACATGCCAGGCAGGCTGAGAGCCCCAGGAATGGCATCTTTTTTTTTTAAAGATTAGGGACAGTGAGAGAGAATCAGTTTTATTTAGTTTTTCATGTGGTTTTCATTGCTCCAACACTCCATTGTGTATGTGGTGGCTGGTTATAAGATCAACACTCATAAGTCATTAGCTTTCCTATACTCCAATAACAAGTCCACTGAAGAAGAAGTCAGGAAATCTGTCCATTCACCATCTCCTCCAAAAAAATAAAATACCTGGGCATAAATCCTACAAAGGATGTTAAGGACCTCTACAACGAAAACTATCGAATACTAAAACAAGAAATTTCAGAAGATCTGAGTAGATGGAAAAACATTCCATGTTCATGGTTAGGTAGAATCAATATCATCAAAATGGCCATTCTACTCAAAGCCCTATACAGATTTAATGCAATTCCCATCAAGATACCAATATCAGTTGTCACGGATATAGAAAAAGCAATACATAAATTCGTATGGAATAACAGAAGACCCAGAATAGCCAAAACATTACTCAGCAAGAAGGAGGAAGCAAGTGGTATCTCAATTCCTGACCTGAAATTATGCTACAGGGCTATAGTAACAAAAACAACATGATATTGGTATCAAAACAATTGAAGACCAATGGAACAGAATAGAAGATTCTGAGATAAACCCCCATATCTTTAACTATCTGATATTTGATAAAGGGGCAAAAGCGTAGTGTGGGAGGATAGCCTGTTCAACAAATGGTGTTGCAAAATGGGACAGCCATGTGTAGACAACTGAAATTGGATCCTTACCTTTCACACTACACAAAAATTAAATCAAAATGGTTCAAGGATCTGGATATTAAACCAGCAACTCTACAATTGCTTGAAAAAGAAGTAGGATCAACACTACATGACATAGGGGTCAGCACCACCTTCCTTAACAAGACTCCCATGGTGCAAGCATTAAAGTCAAGAGTGAATGGGATACAATTAAACTTAAAAGCTTTTGCACAGCTAAAGATTTAGACAAGAGTGTCAAGAGAGAGCCTACAGAATGGGAGAAAATCTTTGCCTTGTATACCTTGGACAGAGGGAATATCCGGAATATACAAAGAACTCAAACTAAACACCAAAATCACAATCCAATTAATAAATGGGCTATGGAACTAAAAAGAAACTTCTCAAGGGAGGAAGTCCAAAAAGCCCATAAACATGAGAAAATGCTCTACATCACTAGCAGTCAGAGAAATGCAAATCAAAACTTCAGTGAAATTCCACTCACTCCTGTCTAAGTGGCAAAAATGAAGAATACAAACAATGACAGATGCTGGAGGGGCTTTGGGAAGGGAGGAACATTGTCACATTGTTGGTAGGACTGCAAACTAGTACAGCCACTCTGGAAAGCAGTGTGGAGACTCATCAAAAAATTAGGGCTGGAACCACCTTATGACCCAGCTATCCCACTCCTGGGTATTTTCCCAAAAGAGCTAGAATTGGCATATTATAGAAATAAAGCTTCATCAATGTTTATAGCAGCTCAGTTTACTATAGCTGAATTATGGAACCAACCCAGATGCCCCTCACTTGATGAGTGGATTCAAAAACTTTGGTACGTATGTACAATGGAATACTACTTGGCCATTAGAGAAAATGATATTATGGCATTTGCAGCCAAATGGACAGAGATGGAAAAAATTATGCTAAGTGAAAGATCTCAAACTTGGTGACTCTCAAGGGTTGAATGTTTTCTCTCATTTGTGGACGTTAGAATACAATTGAAAACAGTATGATAGATGGCTAAGCTAATAATAATCTCAACATGTATGAATTATTACACAATTGCGGGAAACCTTACCTAGGATGCTGGGGATGTAGGTAGGGGGGCAGAGAGGGGGAAAGGGTATAGGAAGGATATCAAGGAGACTGGAGGGAGGGAGTATGGGGGAATGAAATCAGAAGGGAACCTTCAACTTCCATGAGAAGTCCAATTAACATGGGGTTTAAGTAGGGGGAAACATAGAACCATGGGGAATTCAAGGGGGGAAATCATGGAATGACATCAGCCTTGGCTTGTTCTGTCATTATACATTTGTTCTTGATTGTTTGATGATGATTCCCTCCTAATTGTAAGACCATGTTTAACAAATAAAAAAAAAGGGACAGTGAGAGAGAATCAATTTTATTTAGTTTTTCATTGCTCTGACACTCCATTGTGTATGTGGTGCCAGGATTTGAATCCATGTCCCAGGCAAGCGCCATAACTGCTGAGCCACTGCTGTAGCACCAGGAATGGCTTTTTTTTTTTTTAAAAAAAGAGAAGCAACTTTATTTAATTTTTCATCTGGCTTTTGTTGCTCTCACACTTAGTTGTGTCTGTGGTGCTGGGGTTTGAAATCAGGTCCTCATGCATGCCATGCAAATACCAAAACTGCTGAGCCATCGCTCCAACCCCTAGGAATGGCATCTAAAAAGAGACACAGAGGCATTATGTATAAGAAAAAGTGATAAATTTGTATGCATTTAAAATTAACAACATTTGCCAGGTGTGGTGGCACATGCATGTAATCCCAGTGACTTAGGAGAAAGAGGCAGGAGGATCACAAGTTCAAAGCCAGCCTCAGCAACTTAGCAAGGCCCTAAGCAACTTAGCAAGATGCTGTCTCAAAATAAAATATAAAAAAGTAAGGCTGGAGCAGTGGCTTAGCGGTTACGGTGCTTGCCTGGCATGCGTGAGGACATGGGTTTAAACCCCAGCACCACATACACAACAAAGTGTGAGAGCAACGAAAGTCACATGAATAAATAAAATTGATTCTCTATTTCTCTCTCTCACACATTGTCCCCTTCTCTTTAAAAAATAAAAATAAAAAAAGCAAAAAGTGCTGGGGATGTGGTTCATGTGGTAAAGCTCTGAGTTAAATCCCCAGTACTAAAAAAGAAAAAAAAGAAAAATAAAATTAACAGTGTTAATCAAAAGACATCATGCAGAAGGTGAAAAGGCCAGCTGCAGTGTAGGAGTTAACTGCAACACACAAGAATGCTGACATCACAGTTTTGAGCATAGAAAGCCAAACTCCCATATATTTTGCATGATTCCATTTCTGTAAAGTTTAGAAATTGCAAAAATGAATTGGACTGTTTAGGGATGATTACTTAGGTTGTAAAACTCTAGGGGCTGGAGTGGTGGATTGGCGGTAAGTACACAGGTTCAAACCCCAGCACCCATATACACAACTAAGTGTCAGAGTGACGAAAACCATGTGAAAAACTCAATAAAAATTGATTCTCTCTGTCTGTTTGTCTGTCTCTCTCTCACACTGTCCTTCTCAAAAAGAAAAGCTCATCTCCTAAAGAGCCACATACCTCACTTTCTCACTTAAAAAAAAAAAAACTCTAAATAAAGGAATTTTTCTTGATTACTGCAAAGAGAACAGAAATAGAGCCTTCTTGGATGCTGGCTTTATTGTGCTGCTCATGACCTGGAGGGTTATGTATATGTTGCCTTCGTAGGTTCATTTAATTGTATATTTATATAGTATGCACTTTTTCTATATTTTTTATTGAAATAAAGTTAAAACATTTTAATTGACTATTTTAAAAAATTATTTTCTCCTAATATTCCGAAGTCTTCACATTTGTAAATAGTTGAAATTGACAAGGCCTAGATTGAGTAATTTAACAAATCAAACCTTTAGACTTTCAGTTCTGTAGTACTTTTTTTTTTTTTAAGAGAAAAGGACAGTGAGAGAGAGAGACAGAATCAATTTTTAGTTTTAGTTTTTCACATGACTTTCATTGCTTCAACACTTAGTTGTGTACATGGGTGCTGGGGTTTGAACCCATGTACTTGTGCACGCCAGGCAAGAGCCGTAACCACCAAGCCACCGCTCCAGCCTCCCCCTCCTTTAAAAAAAAAAAAGGACAGAGAGAATCAATTTTTTATTGAGTTTTTTACATGGCTTTCATTGCTGTGATACTTAGTTGTGTATGTGTACGTGGGTGTTGGGGTTTGAACCTGTGTACTTGCACATGCTGGGTAAGCACCATAACTGCTGAGCCACCACTCCAGCCCCTTTGTAATACTTCTAATAAAAAAGAAGAAATCATTCGGTGCCAAAATGGAAATTAGATTTGGTATCACGTTTTTACTGTTATTAAAGCTAAGAAGGTATCTGTATAATTAAGAATTAACCTAGAGGGGGCTGGATCGGTGGTTCGATGGTTACGGTGCTTGCCCAGCATGCACGAGAGTATACAGGTTCAAACCCTAGCATCCATGTACGCAACTAAGTGTCAGAGCAACGAAAGCCATGTGAAAAACTCAATAAAAATTGATTCTGTCTGTCTATGTCTCTCTGTCTCTCTCTCTCTCACTGTCTATCTTTATTTAAAAAAAAAGAATTAACCTAGAATTTAAGTGAAAAAGGTCTGCACTTTGACAGTACATTCAGAAGACAAATCTCCTGTGCTCTCCTTTCTTCCACTCATCCATTTCTCATTGCAGTTAGAAGAAGGAGTTAAGGAAGATGTACTTGTATTGGAAAAATGAAGGGTACTGAAAACCAAGAGTATCAGGAAAGAGATGAAAAATAAGTGAATGATTGACAGTCTGGGAAAGATCAAGCAAGTACTAAGGATTCTGTATCAAAAATAAAGATTTGAGGAAATATGTTAAAATATAAATCACATTAGTGAACTTTAAATTTTTTAAGAAACTTATTTTAAAAAGACTTATGTGGGGAGACAAGTATATAAAATTAGGGCTAGAATAAGAGATGATTGGGGTTGGGGATTTAGCTCAGTGGCAGAACGCTTGCCTAGCACGCGCAAAGCCCTGAGTTCGGTCCTCAGCCTTGAAAAAAAAAAAAAAGAATAAGAGGTGATGGAGATAGATGGAGAACTGGGTATAACAGGATAGATAGATGGTATGTGCATAAATGTACATGTGAATGCATATTGAAATTTTAAGAAATCAGCATAGGATAGAGGTAAGATTAGAGAGGCTATTTTTGAAAGAACAGTCATTTAGCTGAGTAAAACTGATAAAGTGAAACTATTACTTATTTCCAAGAGTTAGAATATTGGTAGGAAGAAAGAAGAAAGGTCTTGTGTTGATGTAAATATTAGATATGATCAAGATAATGAGTGTTGCTACTGCTTAGCTGGTCATGAAAATCCATCTCAAGATTATCAAATATGGAATTGTGTCTTGCACAAATAGAAGTGAAATGTTGCTTTCAATAGTTTTAAGTTATTTGGTTTTGTCTTTCAGTAATTACCCCTTGAGACATGTTTCTTTAATTCTTGAAATGTTTTATTAGGGAATATGTATTCATGATGGTACCTGGAAGTCAGCAGTTTATGGTTTTGGATCTCAGAGTAATTTGAGAAAATTACGAAATTCTTCAAATCTGAAACCTGTCCCACTCATTGGTCCAAAATTGAAGAAAAGGTGTGTTAATTCAAAATCTGTTCTTTAGTTTATCCTAGTGTAAGTATATTGTTGTTGGGTTAGCTATCAATAAAGCATGTTACTAAGGAAAGCTTGGAGATTATTTTATGATTAAGTTCAGGATTATTTTCAAAGATAAAATATAACACATGATCCTAAGCTTAAGTACTTTATGTATAGAAATACTTTTTAAAGTAGTTCTTGGGGCTGGAGCAGTGGCTCAGCCATTGGAGCACTTGCCTGGCATGCATGAAGATCCAGGTTCAAACTCCAGTACCACATACACAACTCAGTGTTGGTAAAGCAAAGGGCAGATGAAAAAATAAAATTGATTCTTTTTCTCTAAAAAGGACAAAAAGGTGACTTTTCTGATGACATTTTACTATCAATATCAAAATTAAATGTCAGTTAAGTTTTATGCAATAAAGCCATCTTACAGTGTAATGATCTTAACATAAATTAATCAGCATCATTCCTAACACTTATATGCATTTATATGTGAGAATGATCGCAGATATGAGTTTAGGGCTGCACTATTGAAAAGAATGCTTTCTAAATCAATGTCTAGGGAGATTGATGGGTTAAAAGGTTAAACTGCACTTAAATATACATGGTATGAAGAAATATCACAGTTTCACTTGTTACTTGTTTGGGTGTAGGTATAGAAAACAAGGGAAGAACCACAGAAGTAAATTTTAATGAAAAGCCCACCTACTATGGAAATGCAGAATATTTGTTTTCCTTGCAGGTGGCCTATTTCTTACTGTAGAGAACTCAGCACGTATTCCATTCCTTTCTTGGGGTCTGATATGTCTGTCGTGAAGCGTACTCAGCGTTACTTGCATGAAAATTTAGAGGAATCACCAGTGAGTAAATATGGTTTATTTATTAATAAAGAATATTGTAAGAAAAAAAGAGATTAAAAAAAGAATATTGTGTGTGTTATTATTCCCCTATCTAACATAGGGTTTTATATTTATAAAGAAAAAAGAGTGCTAAATAATGCATGTTTCAGCTTCTGGAAATATAGAAAATTGCAAGAGTAGAGTATTTTGCTTATTATGTGGTTGGTTATAACCTTGCCCTGTGGTTCAAACTGGCCTATCAAATACCATTCAATGTAATGTAACAGAAACAAATTCACAGAAAATTCTGGTGTGGAAAACATGTAATAGTCCCTGCTCAGTGTTTCAGCTGCTAGGTAACATTCTTTTTTTTTTTTTTTTTCTAAAGAGAGAGGGACAGTGAGAGAGACAGAGAAAGAGAGAAACAACTTTATTTAGTTTTTCACATGGGTTCCGTTGCTCCAAAACTCAGTCGTGTACGCGGTGCTGGGGTTTGAACCCAGGTCCTTGTGCTTGCCAGGCAAGCACCGAAACCACTGAGCCACCGCTCCAGCCCATGCTAGGTAACATTCTACAGTGACTTGTGAAGATATCTGGGATACCCCCGCTCCTTGACTCCTGTGGAGTGTACCATTGTACTCCTTTTGATGAGGTATGTATGTAGTGGCTCCCATTGCTGACACTTCAGAAGGAAACTATATCTCAAGTTAAAAAGTAGTTTTGTAAGTGGAGTTTCCATTCTGGAATGTATCATTGCTAAACCCAGATACATTATAGATTATGTTGATTTTTTTTTTTCCTCTCAAGTAAGGGGAGCTAATTACCGTTTGTAACATTAGATGAAAAATAAAAACACATAGGGAAGGAGGATAGGGAGAGACCTAGGGAGACAATTAACAATGTAGCACACTCTTGGGCTGGAGCTGTGGCTTAGCGGTTATGGCACTTGCCTGGCATGTGTGAGTACACGAGTTCAAACCCCAGCACCACATACATAACGAAGTCTTGGAGCAATGAAGGCCACATGAAAAACTAAATAAAATTTATTCTCCCTCTCTATCTCTCACTGTCCCTCTCTCTTAAAACAAAACAAAACAATGTAGCACACTCTTTACCCCCTGAGAATCCAAATAATAATTAAGTAATCATTTAATTCTGGAAAATTCACAGTCTAAACATTTATGTTGCTTGTAGGGGCAAAATAAAAAAGAATCAAGAGACTGGGGTGTGAGCAAAGTGGGAGTAATTCAGGTTTAAGAACAAATGCATATCATATTGTTACTGTATATGCATTTATGATTCTACAATAATTCAACTCCCTAATAAAAAACATAGACACTGAGGACTTAGGGATATATATATTTCAGTGGTCATACCACAAATTCACATTTTTACCCCCAAGTAAAATTCTAACATCACTTGCTGATTGTTTTACTTTTCCGTGTGTGTGTGTGTGTTTGTGTGTTTGTGTTTGTGTTTAAATATACCCACTCCCCAGCATGTATGAGGCCCTGGATTCAATTTCAAGCACCAAGAGGGGAAAAAAAAAAAAAAAGAAGAAAAAAAAAAGTGCTCCCAGTGTCTGGTTTCTGAACAGATTTTAGGAATGTAATGTATTGATCAAGTGGAAACTGATTTGTTCCATATTTATGACTGGAGAATACTTGAAAAGTAGCTAATATTCTTATAATACTTGGTCTAAAATGTAGGGGGTAACATTCTAATTTTGTTCTGAAACTAGGTTCAGTATGCTGCTTATGTAACAGTGGGAGGCATCACCTCTGTTATTAAGCTGATGTTTGCAGGTCTTTTCTTTTTATTCTTTGTGAAGTTTGGCTTTGGAAGACAACTTCTTATAAAAGTAAGTAAGATTTTATGGAATTAAATCTTTAGAAATATTTCTCATGAATTTTTAAAAATATCACTGAGGGCTTGTTTTTTCTTTTTGCTTTAGTTCCCATGGCTCTTCTCCTTTGGTTACTTTTCCAAACAAGGTCCAACACAAAAACAGGTAATTTTTCTATTGTATCCAGGTCTCCAAACTAATATTTTCTTTACTTTGTTTTTGGGGTGGGAATATAAATTGAATGATAGAGCACTTGCCTAGCATGCATGAGACTCCAAGTTCATCCCCAGAACCTCAGCCAAAAAAAAAAGAAAAGAAAAAGTTATTTTGTTTTGATTCTTCCTCAGTCCAGTGATAGTAATAGCTAAGACTTGGTGGAGTACCTATTAAGTTTCAGATATTCTTTATTTTTTTTTAAAGAGAGAAACAATTTTTTATTTAGTTTTTCATGTGGTTTTTGTTGCTCCAAGATTTCATTGTATATGTGGTGCTGGGGTTTGAACTTGGGTACTCGTGCATGCCGGGCAAGTGCCGTAACCGCCAAGCCAACACTCCAGCCCCTCAGATATTCTTTTAACTTTTTTGTGTAGAGTACTTAATCTTTTACTCCCCTTGAAAATAGGTAATGAAGAAACTAAGGCACACAGAAGTTGAGATTCTTGCCCATGATCCAATAACTAATAAATAGCCAGGCTGGGTTGATTACCCAGTCATCTGATTCCAGAATTTGTATTATCCTTACTTCATAGAGATCTGAAATATTTTACTCCTACACTTTTCTTTTATCTCTTCCTTGTCTCCAGGTTTCACTTCTTCCATACACCCTGAATTCTTAAGGCAGATAAAGTGAATTACCATGTGTCCAATGTATCAATTGCCATGTTTTCTACCATTAGCATAAGAAATCCAAACCTGAGTTAGGTGTATCATTTATCCTTCATGTACTTTGCACCAGGCACTTCTGGGGGGAAATTTCCCTGCTGAGCCAGATGATCACATCACAGATTCACATTTTACCCCCTAAGTGGGATTCTAGCATCACTTGCCAATTCTTTCCCTTTTCATTAGTGTCTTTTTTTTCAAAAATCTACCCAACCCCAAACCTCTTTCCTGTCTGTCCATTATCTGTATTCCTTCTCCACTAAAAGAGTTAAGAGCATCTTTTGTGTTCTTGAATTCTTCCTTCAGAACTGTCATCATTGTTTTCCTCATTATCTTCTTTACTCCTTCTGGAGGAAGTATACTTGTGGTTTCCATGCTCAGAACAATGTAAGCATTTACTATGCTGAAGCCACTGGGCTGCAGGCTTTATATGTCATTTAGTCCTCTTGTAGCCATTGAGGTAGAGGTATTATTAACATCCACTTTTACAGTTGAGGAAATAAACAGAGAGGGTATTTGCCTAAATTCACACAGCAAGAATGTGGTGGATGCTAAATTCAAACTAGCCTGAGTCTTAGCTATTACTTAGCTATTCCCCTCCTGGCTTCATCAGTTGATGTTTCCTTTTCTCTCCTCTATGTTCTATTTCCTGTTTCTTACAGGTTCTTTATTTCTCCTTCTGAAAACATACATAAGAGAAATCCCTGGGCCTTTTCTTTTCCCTTCATTATCCTCTCGCTAAAGAGTGGTGGTTCAATAGTTATGGCACTTGCCTGGCGTGTGTGAGGATTCAAGTTCAATCCCCAGCACCACTTACACAAGGAAGTGTTGGAGCAACGAAAGCCTCATGAAAAATTAAATAAAATTGATTCTTTCTCTCTCTTTCTCTCTCTCTCTCTCTCTCTCTCTATCCCTCTCTCTTTTTTAAAAAAATAAATAAAGTGGGGCTGGAGCAGAGGCTTGGCAGTTACATCACTTGCCCAGCATGTGCGAGTACGTAGGTTCAAACCCTAGCACCACGTACACAGCTAAGTGTCAGAGCAGTGAAAGTCTCATGAAAAACTAAATAAAAATTGATTCTGTCTCTTTCTCTCTCACTGTCCCTCTCTCTTTAAAAAAAATAAAGTTACAATTGACCTTTTAAAAAATATTTATATTGGTGCATTATAGTTCTACATAATAGTGGGGTTCATTTTGACATAACCATACTTGGATGGAATATAATTTGTTCCATTTCAGTTCCCAGTACTTCCTCTTTCCTCCCCCTGTATTCCTTCCTTTACTCTACTGGTCTTCTATTTATTTATTGTTAGTCATATCTGTACATGGCATAATTTGGTTACTTTAATTCTTTTTCCTGTCCTTACTCCCTCTCTTCATTGATTTTATATCTTCTAAATGCGCACTGAGTGCTTTTTAGTCCTTCTATTATCTTGGCATTATTATTGTCCTTCTTTGAAGTACTTGGAATACTTCCCCTGGCTTCTGAGTTAATTGTTCTTTTAAGTTTCCTTTCTCTTCCTTCTCCTCTTTGCTATTCTGTAATGTTGTTGACTTTCTACTCCTTAAATATTGATCACTCCAGGGGCTGGAGAGGTTGCTCAGCGGTTATGGCACTTGCCTGGTATGCTCGAGGACACAGGTTTGAACCCAGTACCATGTACACAATGAAGTGTCAGAGCAACGAAAGCCACATGAAAAACTAAATAAAATTGATTCTTTCTCTCTCTCACTGTCCCTCTCTCTCTTAAAAAAAATATACATATACACATATAGATAGATCAGTTGATCAATCATTCTAGGCTCCATTCTTGGCTCACTTCTTAACTCACTCTACAGGCATATTTAGATTTCCAGATTGACATAGCCACCTATTTTATTAAATAGACATTCCATGGGCACTTCAATAAGTCAGATTGTCTTTTCCCTTCCAGAAGCATAGGCCTCATTCTAGATTTTTCTCAAACCCATTACAGTTGACTTGGTTCAGGCCCTTATCTCTTTTTCTTTTAATAGTGGTAAAATACATATAACATAGAATTTTCCATTTTAAATATTTTAAGTGTTCATTGGTATTAAGGACATTCATATTTTTGTACAACTACTATTACATCCATCTTCAAAACTTTTTTTATCTTGCAAAACTGAAACATTGATTAAATAATATCTTCAATTAACCTCTCTCCTGACAACCACTATTCTACTTACTATTGCTATGGATTTGATGACACTATATAAATGGATTCATAAAGTGTCCTTTTGTGTCTGGCTTATTTCACTTAGCTTAATGTCCTCAAAGTTCACCCATGTTGTAGCATGTATCAGATTTGCTTCCTTTCTAAGGCTGAATAATTTTCCTTTTTAAGTATGTACCATGTTTAATTGATCTATTCATTTGTGGGTGGATACTTGGATTGTTCCTGCTTTTGGCTATTGTGAATCATGTTGCTATGAACATGGGTGTACAGCTGTTTCTTCTAAATCATGGTCTAAATTCTTTTAGGTTTATATGCAGAAATGGAATTGCTGGATCATATGTTAATTCTGTTTTAAATTTTTTATTTTTAAAGAGAGAGGATACAGTGGGAAAAAATCAATTTTATTTAGTTTTTCATGTGACTTTCATTGCTCCAACACTTTGTTGTGTACTTGGTGCTGAGGTTCAAACCCACATCCTTGCGCATGCCCGGCAAGCACTGTAACCACCAACCCACCGCTCTAGCCTGTTTTTAATTTTTTGAGGAACTGCTAAACTGTTTTTCATAGTGACAGCACCATGTTACTTTCCTATCAACAGTATACCAGGATTCTAGTTTCTCCGCATCCTCAACAAAAAAAAAAAAAAAAAAAAAAAAAAAAAAAAAAAAAAATTTTAAGGGAAGGACAGTAAGAGAAAGAAAGAATCAATTTTATTTAGTTTTTTTTCATGTGTCATTCATTGCTCCAACACTTTGTTGTGTATGTGGTGCAGCCCCAACATTTGTTATTTTTAGTTTTTTTTTTATAGTAGCCATTCTAACAGGTATTAAGTCTTAATGGGTGAGGATCTTATAGTGGTTTTAATTTGTATTTCCTTAATAATGTTGATCATCTTTTCATCCGTTTAGCAACCATTTGCTTTGGAGAAGTATCGTATTCAAGTCCCTTTGCCCTGTTTTTTGTTTGTTTAGTTTTAGGAGTTCTTGGTATTTTCTGGATGTAGGTCCCTTATGAAACATATGGTTACAAATATTTTCTCCTGTGAGTTGCATTTTCATTCTTTATGTAGTGTAGTCTGTTATTTCTGGACTGAACTTTTCATAGCCTTCCTATGGTTTCATTCTAATCCATCTTTCCATGGCCATCAATGATATCTTTTTTTTTTTTAAGAGGAACAGTGAAAGAGAGATAATTTTTTTTTTTTTTTAAGAGAGAGGGACAGTGAGAGAGAGAGAGAGACAGAGAAAGGGAGAAACAACTTTTATTTAGTTTTCCACATGGCCTTAGTTGCTCTAACACTTAGTTGTGTACGTGGTGCTGGGGTTTGAACCCGGGTCCTTGCGCTTGCGAGGCAAACGTCGAAACCGCTGAGCCACCGCTCCAGCCCCAGATAATTTTTTTTTTTAAAGAGAGGAACAGTGAAAGAGAGAATCAGTTTTATTTAGGTTTTCATGTGGCTTTCATTGCTCCTACACTTTGTTATGTTTGTGGTGCTGGGGTTTGAACCAACATCCTCACGCATGGCAGGTAACTGCTGAGCCACTGTTCCAGCTCTTAAAGGCATCTAAGAAAATATGGAGTTGGAGTGGTGCTCAGCGGTTGGAGCGCTTGCTTGGCATGTGCAAGGACCTGGGTGTGAACCCCAGCACCGCATACACAACTAAGTGTCAGAGAAACAAAGGCCAGATGAAAAAAAACGACAGAAAATCTGACCTTGTTATTGCTTTATAAATTAATTTAGTTTTTTTGTTATTGCCTTTAAAAACAAACAAAAATAAAAACTGCTTCCTTGACTCACTATTTTGGCAGTGAATCACTCAGGGTAGTTTTTGTTTGTTTGTTATTGTTTTGGTTTTCATGCAAATACGTTTGTCCCTACCCACCATAAAGCAATAGTTCCCAACTCTGGGAAAGAATGAAAATGATGATCAGAAATTCCGGTTCATGGTCTGGAATGTAGTCTGGGCATTAGGGTTTTTAAAAGTTTCCCAGTGATGCTAATGAACTGCAAGGGTTGAGGATCACTGCCATAGAAGTAGGTTTCTGGTCTGGTATGGGTAATTTTGGTACGAACTCCTAGAGGATGACTGATGGAAAGTCCGTCTCCTGAGGTGTGAGGCCATCCTAGATGCATCCTGATCTAGTACCAGATGGCAGATCTGTTTTATTTTTTATTCACCTTTGGTTAATTGGAGTCACAACTCAGAGACTGTGTTGAAATTGTTCTAAAGCTAACTGTGTGTCTAGCCTGCGCAAGAGGGTTATGATCACTTAGCACATCTGCCATAGCAGGGGAGGGGGCAAGTGTGGCATGTTTTGACCTTCTGTGCACCTCTTGAATTGTAGGTTCAATACACCATGCTACTGCATCCCTTCTTGCCTTTAAATAATGGTTTCTCCTTTTTGAATCCACCCTACTTTTCTGTGTAATAAAGTTCTATTAAATATGCATATGTATCCATTTCAGAACTCTGCCCCAGGAGATTTAATAATGCCCTGCTTTGAGCGTTTCCTGCATTTGTTAGTTTATATTTCCTTAATATATTGTAAACTCCAGGAAAGGCAAAGACTAGTTTATTTACATCTCAGGGCCTAATATATATATAGTATCTGACCTTTAATTAATTTAATAAATGCTAGTTGATCATGACTGAATTGTTTGGTATCTTATTCCTCAATTTAGTGATTGTAAAAGATGCTAGGTAAGTGCTCTAGAATTAAATTTTTTGAATTGAATTTTTCTGTGAGAGGTTCAATTATATGTCTTTGCAGCAGGCCCATATTTTATTACTTCCTTGATTCTTTTGTCATCTCAGATACCTAAAACCATGTTCCATCAACTTCCATATAAACTTCCTCCAGCCTTTCCTCTTAAAATGCCGATATTTAAAAAAGAATTAAAACTTTTAAAAATGGTGATATTGATGGTGTGCTCATCCTTTAAGCTGAAACATAAGAATCATCTTTATCTCATCCCTATTTCTCATAACCTCTCCCACCCCACTTCACATCTTAGAAGAATATTTACCCCATGTTTAAATGATGACAGGATATTGTGGCAGATAAAATACTGATTTTTTAATGTATTGAAAATGTCTTACATGAAGTAGGATAGTAGGTTTTGTTGTGTTTCAGAAGGAAATGACATATTTACTAACTGAGCCTTTTGCTTTATCTTACACAGATAGATGGCTCATCATTTACAATGACATTCTTTGGTCAAGGATACAGCCAAGGGCTTAGTCCTGATAAGAACAAACCAAATATCAGAATTTGTACTCAGGTGAAAGGACCAGGTATTTTGCATATGACTTAAGAATGGTTGGAAGGTTTGGAAATACAGTTCAATAAGACATTTAATTTAAAATATTTCTGTCAATGGAAGGATTGAAATTGTCAGTTTAAGCAAATTTTATTAGTGTATCCTTCCCTCTGGCTTTCTTTTTCATTACCACTCCATAATTCAGAAGAGTAAATTTAAATTAGTAAGAAAAAAGAGGGCTTCTTGATGTTTTGTTTTAGCCTCATACTTAAACAGTATAACATGAATCAAATCTGTGATCTAAGGTTTTTTTGGAGTCTCTGAACACCTGGATATTGTCTGGAAAATGTGTGTGCACATATGTATTTTTAAAAGGAGGGTTACAGCTTTTGATAGATTGTTAAAAGGACCTATCCTCCCCTCCCCAGAAAAGAAATTTTACTATAAATTTTAGAGGGCCATACAGAGGTGTCCCCATTTATGAATTATAAGCTTAATCACTATGGTCCTTGATAGATCACAGGGGATTTTAATTAAGCCAACTGTCCGTGTGTTTGTATTTGGCCTCCTTTTCAAATTCCCACCTGGATTTTCTAAGTTAACTATGTGTACGCTGGGGTTTGAACCCGTGTACTTGCACATGCCAGGCAACCGCTATAACCGCTGAGCCATCACTCCAGCCCCCTGTGTTTTTGTTTCTTGACATAAATATAAATACTAATGTTTTACTTGCTTATAGACTTCTTTTTAAGTAATCCAGGTTTATTTAGTTTTTTTTCCTTAAGAGTTATTTTGATTTTGTTAATGAAGTATGTGAATGCAAATGGGGATCAGTTTAGTATATTAATAGAAGGAATAAAAAATAACCTAGGAGGGCTGGAGCAGTGGTTGAGTGGTTAGAGTACTTGCCTGGCATGCACAAGGACCCCAGTACCATGTACAAAACTAAGTGGTGAAAAAACAAAAGCCAGATGGAAAAATTTTTAAAAATGAAACAACTGAGGATCATGGTTTCAATTATTGTCAAGAAGCAATATATTATAATGGGCAAGTGATAGGACTTTGGAGCTAGCTACCTTGGTGTGTTTCTGGCTTAGCCATTGCCTAACTTTGTGAGTTTGGACAAGGTTAAGAGACCATACCTCAATTTCTTTATCTGTAAAATAGGGTAGAGCATTTGCCTGGCATGCATGAGGCCTTGGGCTCCATTCCCAATATCACACACACACACAAAAGCAGAACTAATCCCATATAATTGTAGTGAAAGTTGAGTTTAGTAAATTTTTTTTTAAAGAGAGAAAGGGACAGTGAGAGAGAGAATCAACTTTATTTAATGTTTCATGTGGCTTTCATTGCTCTGAAACTTCATTGTGTACGTGGTCCTGGGCTTCTAACGTCTCACGCCTGACAGGCAAGTACTGTAACCTCTGAGCCATTGCTCCAGCCCGAGTTTTGTAAATTTAGAGCACCTAGTACATATAATTTCTAACATTGAATACACTTAATAAGACAGGTTGAATCTAACCCTAGTTACTTGGGAGGCTAAGACAGGAGGGTTACAAGTTTGAGGCTAGCCTCAGCAACTGAGACCATGTCTCAAATTTTAAAAAATTAAAGGGAAGATGATATAGCTCAGTGGTAGAGCACCTCTGGGTTCAATCTCCAGTACTGCCCCAAAACAAAAAACAAACAAACGAAAAAAAAAAAAAGGTTGAGCATCCCTAACCTGAACATCTGAAATTTGAAATAATCCAAAATCTGAAACTTTTGAGTGCTAGCATGACACCAAAAGTACAGAATTCCACACCTGACCTCATGTGATGGGCTGTGGTCCACACAAGCTAAAAATATTGATTAAAAGTACCTTCAGGCTGTGTCTGTATTTTGTGTATATTTGGGTCCATCAACAAGAGAGCATTATGTATTTGCAAATGTTCCAAAATCTGAAAAAATATAAAATCTAAAACACAAAGTCCCAAGCATTTTACATAAGGGATCCCCAACCTGTACAAAATAAATGTTAATTGTTATTTTTGTTATTAAGTGACGAATATCTGTTGAAAAAATGATATATAACTGAAGTTAAATATAAAATCTTACATTTGAATTTTGGGTGCTGTTAAATGCAGACTTCATGAACACTATTTTTCCCCTTGATCAATCTTTTCCTGCAGAGGCTGGCTACGTGACTACTCCCATAGCCATGGTTCAGGCAGCCATGACTCTTCTAAACGATGCCTCTGATCTTCCTAAGGCGTAAGTTGGTTTTCTTCTAGTTAGAAGGTATTTTTTTTATCTATGTTATATTGTAGCTTATTTTGCTTTGATTTTCACATTTTGGGTATACACATAGTTCCTTTGATGCAATGACATAGGTTAATTGGAAGGGCAATTTCTTACCAGTCTCTGGGAATAACTGCAGAGATAAATGAGAGGAGACCAAAAAGTCTGAGAACCATATACGTTGGCTTCAGTTCCTTATTAAAAATAGTTCATATCCAAATTTGCCACTCAGAAAAGGTCCCTATTATTAAATAGTGTCAATAGGAGCTTCTCATCAGTGTTGAGTAATACCCAGCTGGCAGGCTGCAGGAGCCCTGACTGACACCAGGTGTGAATTGAGTCATGGGATCCTGGCTAGATGGATATCAAATGTACTGTCTTACTCTGGAGCATTTAGCTTTTACCTTCAGCTAGGCTAATTTTACAAAAGAGCATAGGCCTGCCCCTGAGAGGAAAATCAGGCATAACCTAAAATAAACTTGTATGTAGTAAAACTTAATTAAATTTTTTCAAAGACTGTGTGTACTCTTTGAAAATATTTGGCACTTTACAAATGTTAGCTATTATATTTAAAGAAATTTCTTTTTATTCAGAATAGTTTAAGTCCTGTTATTATAATAATAATCGATAACCTAATTTATTCCATCGAGGTCTGTATTTAATCCTTGTGAGTCTGAAGACTATAAACAGCAGCAGTCACTCAGGTTGAGAAAGCTCTGTATGCCTCTTGAGCATGGAAACAGCCTCAACAGGAACTGAACCAGTCCCCACAGGATTGACTGTGGCACTTATTTTTCTTGAATAATAGCCATTTGCTCATTTGGCTAATTTTAGGAATGGAACCCAAAATAGCCGGATAGAATGGAGACTCAGGTTTTTAGGACTTCTGCAGTGTTTGGCTAGCTAGTCCTACAGAGTGGAGGGCTGGTAAGGGGCTGTGTGTACTATTTTCTCTTATTATTGTTTTACAGGGGTGGGGTCTTCACACCTGGAGCAGCTTTCTCCAGAACAAAGTTGATCGACAGACTCAACCAGCGTGGTATTGAATTTAGTGTCATTAGCAGCTCTGAAGTCTAAACATTTGAAGAATTAGCTGAAGTCATAAAATGCATGAGTTAACAGCTTCTGTATTTGATATTTGAAATTCTTCTATAAGCCTATCTGACTATATGTGGAAAAGATTGCCAAGTCTAAAATACTACACATTAAACCAGGAAATTGTACTACCTTACTCTAAATTTCAAATCTCAGCTGATTTTATGATTTTATTGCTTGTGAGAGAGTACTAACATTTGATTGACTTTGTCACTGAAAAGTGTTGCTGGTAAATTTTCATGAATGCTCTGGCATGTCAGATAGTGGAGACAGCATCCTTGTCCGTGTCGCTAACTGCATTCCTCAGTGAGGATGGTGGGGCTGGCATTCAGCCAGGGCAGTAACTACTGTCTTGCTTGCCATGGTGCTGAATGGAATCTTGCTCTCCAGTGAGTTTCTCTACATATTGTGTGAGCTTTTGCTAAATGAAATTGCACTTTTTTTCTATTTTAGCCTAGTTTTTCACCATCTACACTGATTTTAGGCTGTTTACCTAAGTTGAATAATAAAGGGTTTTCAATTGGATGGTTTTTGCGTTTGGACCTGCCTGTTTATTTGTGTACTGGTGGATATGTGCTACTTAATGTGGTCTGACTTGTTTACTGCCAATAATTGAATTGGGTCTATATTTGTGATTAGCTTTAAGAATACAATTTGTAAGTTTCTAGTGATCTTCACTACTTAGGCAAAATTTTCCTCTAATTTACTTTTTTTCTATTTTAAACTAGGTTTTGCACTGAATTCCTAAAATAAGGCAAAGAATTTTTCCTTTTATAATCATATAGAGGAAGGGAAAGAATTAAGGAATGAGATTGATCAAATTATGTTATGTGCATTTATAAAAATGGTATAATGAATTCTACTATTATGTGTAATTATAATGCACCAATAAAAAAGACAGTAAAAATAACATAATAAACACACATCATTCATGTTGTTTATTATATAATTGAGTCAGCCACCTTTTATAGAATTTCTACTCTTAATTAAGAAGTGTAAAATATGTAGGAGTGTTACTCATATTAGCAGAAGCTTCTGTGCTGTCTTTACAAAAGAAAGGAGGATACCTAACTTGAGGGAGATTCTTTTATTTTTTAAATTTATTTTAGAGTTTTAATTAAAGCTATTTTTTAAAGTGAGAGAGAGTGTCAATTATTTATTTTTTCATCTGGTTTTTGTTTTTCTGACACTTAGCTGTGTATGTGGTGCTGGGGTTCAAACCCAGGTCCTTGTGCATGCGAGGCAAGCACTCTACCACTGAGCCACCTCTCCAGGACTGAATTTTGTTTTTAATTGACAAATAATTACATATTCTTATGGGGTATAAAATAATATTTCAAAACATGTATACATTGTAGAATCATCAAATCAGAGTAATTAGCATATCCATCACCTGAAATATGTATCATTTCTTCATGATGAGAACATTTAAAGATCTCTCATCAGGGCCACAAAAGGTTTCTTTACAGAGTATTGTGTGCCTGTCCCTCCTTAACTAAGACCCATCAGTTAATTTGTGGAATCAAGGTTAGCCTCAAGATTGACAGAAGTGCTCAGTAGCAATCTGGCTGATATGCTCACCAACAATCAGAATATGTTTACCCTAAACCCTGCTCTGAAGATCAGGTCCCATAGTACTGGCATTAACACTGCTTAGTGAATTGAATGTATTTCAGATAAACCTATGAAAAGACAAAATAAATGAAGGTGAAATTCAAAGTTGTTGTTCAGGACAGAGTTATAAAATAAGAAACATGAAATAACCATCATCTTATCTCTAGGTCTGAAAGCAAGAAATTTATCAAAAGAGCTTCATTTGAAGTTTCAAACTCCCTACCATAAAAATATGAATAATGAATGCTTACTTAATAGTGCGAGGCACTGTTCTCATTACTGTAAGTTCATTAATTACCTTCTGTAAATACTGTTACTATTCCTATATAACTGATAAAGAAAGGGGAACTCAGTTGCCCTAAACCTTATAACTGCTGAATAATGGATTTAACCCTTAGCAGTCTTATCCCAGAGTGCTGACCTTTCACCTCAGGTATCTCCCATTTTACCTTTATCTTGCACATGGGTTCATTTTTACATCATTTAAAATCCAGTTGCCAGGCATGGTGGTACACATCTATAATTCCAGCGATTCAGGACACTGAGGCAGGAGGATCACAAGTCTAAGGCCAATCTCAGCAACTTCGTGAGACCCTTTCTCAAAAAAATTAAAAGGGCTTGGGTTCAATTCCTGGTACCAAAAAAATCAAAAGTTGTTTTTCTTAACAGTGGTAAATTTAAGTTAAGTATGAAATACATGGGTTAGTTAAGCTCATTAGCTGTGCAAATGATCTTTACTACTCAAAGCTCAAATTTTTGCAGTTTTCAGTTGGTGTATCCTGACTGTTCAATATATAATAAATATTCTCTCTTCTTTTTCACTATAAGAGCAACATCATTTTTCAGTTTCCACAAGCTGGATTCAAGCAGGTCCCCCAAATCCTTTAACATTTGTGACTGCTGGTATACAAATGGTCGAAGCATTTGATCGTCTTCCTAAAAAATAAGTAAAAGGAAAAAAATGATGGTAGACCTCCTATCATTAGAGTCAAAAATATTTGTGTCTGGGGTGCCCAGCAAGTTCTCTCTTTGGACTGGAAAACTGCATTTGAAAATAGCTTGCAGAGTCAACAGGTCACTTAGGAGTAACCTGACCTGGGGAAGACTGCCTGAATGAACCCTTACTTATTACCAGTGGGGAAAACTGCTAAGATAACCCCAGCATTTCAGATTGGAATGCTATTTTATTTATATATATACACATATATATAATTATTTTACCACATTCTTGGCCCTTTTTATTTTTTTATTTTGAGACAGGGTCTCACTAAATTGCTGAGGCTGGCTTCAAATTTTGATCCTCCTGCTGAGGCCTCTCAAGTTGCTGGGATTACAGGCTTGTGCCAATGTGTCTGGCTATATATTATTTTAATACTATGGAAGTGTTGAGGTTTTGCAAAGGAAGTCATGGGCATGAGGGGTTCTTCCACTTGTTTGGGCTTGTTGATGTTACTCCCCACCTCATGTAAGCAAGTACTGCTGAGATGGATTCTTGATTGGATGTGGGCTAGAGTGCAAGTGACAGATGATGGAGGGAGGAGAAGGCTGGGGCTCAGTGAGCATGGGAATGGGCAGAGTATAGTCTGTAACATGGCAGTGTCTCTTAGTTTTTATTTTATTGATTAGTGAAATGCCTATTCAGATTTGCCCATTTTTTCCAATGATTATTCCATATTGTCTTTGTCCCATTTAAAAAGTAATCATTTATATATTCTGAATACTAATGCTTGATAAATATGCACTGGCCAGCATGCTGGCACATGCCTGTAACTCAGCTATTTGGGAGGCTGAAACAGGAGGGTTACAAGTTCAAAGCCAGCCTCAGCAACTTAGATCCTCAGCAACTAATTTGGAGACCCTGTCTCAAAAAAAAAAAAAAAAAGACTGGGGATGTAGCTCAGTGGTGAAGCACCCTAGGGTTCAAGCCCTCGTACCAAAAACCAGATAAATAAACATGAATTGATACTCAAGAAGTTTTGAATTTTGGAACATTTCAAATGATTTTGGGTTTTCAGATTCAGGGTACCCAGCTGTTGTAAAGACTATGCAAAATTCCAAAATTCTAAAAACTCAGAAATCTGATGTACTTCTGGTCCCTACCATTTCAAATAACAAATATTAAACCTATAATACAAGTTTTTTATCCAAGGCTCGGGCTTATTTTTTAATTTGTTTATGGCATCTTTCTTCTAACCAGTTTTTCTTTCTTTCTTATTGTGAGCTATACATCCAAAAGAGGACCCAAAATATATGTCCAGGTCAATTTACAGTGAGCACACCTGCTCAAGCAAGGCCCTGCTTTAGTCCTCTCATACTGCCGCCCTCCCCTCAGAAACAATCACTAGCCTGGTCTTTGTCATTTATCATTTTCTTGCCTTTTTGAACAGCTTTGCCTCCTAGAATGCATTCCCTAAACAGTATGTTTTACCTGACTTTAGACATTTATGCTGGATATCATCTTTTGTGACTTAAAGGTATCTGTTACTTATTGGTGGTTGAGATTCATCCTGGTTGCATGTGGCTAGAGCTCATTTTCACAGAAGCACATTTTCTGCAGAATAGATGGTGCTGTACTTTACCCATCTGCTGTGAGCGTACATAAGGGATATATCTAGTTTGGTGCTGTAATGGAAGATGGTGTTAAGAGAAGCCAGCACACATATGTAAGGGTTCCTGTAACTTTCTCAACTGGGCCCTCGTCTGAACCACAGAACAGAAAATCATTTGAGTAACTCTTCTCAATTCTTTCAAGAAAGGTGCATAACTAATGCCTCTTGAGATGCATGAGAGAGTTAATTTCGTGTATCTGTAAGTGACTTAGTGCAGTAGGTTCTCAAACTGTAGTTTAATGCAGAATTGCTTGAGGGTGTTAAAACAGATTATTAGGCCTACACGCAGCAATTCTGATTTTAGTAGGTCTGGAGTAGGTCTCATCATCTGCATTTTTAACAAGATTCTGGGTGATGCTGAAGCTGCTAGTTGGGGGACCATACTTAGAATCTTTGCCTGAGATAATTAGAGCGAGCTTACTTGTCTGCAGATCAAGATTTTTTTTCATGGAAAAATAATTGAATTGCAGGTTTCTTAGGCATCATCTTTTCAACTTATTAGTTAGGTAAATGCCAAGTAATTTTAAAGTAGTTGTACTGATTATATACCTCCAGCCATGCATAAGAGTTTCTGTTTCATTATATCCGCACCAAATCTTGCTAACAGACTGTTTAACATTTGCAGTATAGAAATTTATAATGGCACATCATTGTGGTTATCAGTTATTTCTCAAACCAGTAATGAACATAAGCACTTTTCACATATGATTGGCCTTTTATCTCCTTTGTGAAGCTCCTAGGTCATTTGACCATTTTTTCTGTTGCTTTGTAATGGTTCTTTTTTTAAGAGAGAGAGGGACAGAGAGAGAGAAAGAGAAAATCAATTTTAGTTTTTCATGTGGCTTTCATTGCTCCAAAATTTCTTTGTATACATGGTGCTGGGGTTTGAACCCATGTTCTTTCGCAACCAGGCAAGCACCATAACCAATGAGCCACTGCTCCAGCCCCTTTGTAGTGGTTCTTTATTTTGGATGTTAATTCATTGAATATTAAGTGTGTTTCAAATCACTTTTTCCATTCCCTTTGGCTTTCTGTTTGGTGATTTTGACAGACCAGAGTTCACAATTTAGTAAATTTGTCAGCCTCTCTCTTTAAAACTAGGTGGTTGTTTTGTCATGAGTAAGAAAACCTTTTCCACTGTGAGGTCATGAAGAGTCTGCTAAAGGATTTTCTAAAAGTGTTAGGATTGTGCCTTTCACAATTAGGTTTTTAATTTGTGCCTAAAATTGATTTCTGAGTATAGCTTTAGAACTGAATTTAGTTTCATTTTCTTCATCTGACTTTTCTGTCACTGGCACTCTGTCTCTGTCACTGAGATAATCAGCTTGAAAGGAGGAAAGGTTTATTTTGGCTCATGGTTTCAGAGACCTCAGTCCCTGGTCACTTGGCCCTGTTGTTTGGGCCTGGGGTGGCAGAGTACATCATGGCAAAAGAAGCATGTGGCAGATAACTGTTTACCTTGTGGTGGTTGGGAAGTGAAGAGAGAGGAAGGGGCCAGAGTCCCAATATCCCCTTCAAGGACTGTCCCCCCAGGGACCCAGCTTCTGTCCATTAGCCCCACCTTCTAAAGTCTCCACCATCTCCCAATAGCGCCATGGGCTGGCACCTGTGCCTTTAGCAAATGAGCCTTTGGGAAACAACCCAGATCCAATCATAACACCACCTATCGTCCTCATACTCCAAGCACTGTATGTGGAAAGATCCATGCTGCATACTCGTCTGCAGCTCTGCCTCAGTCTACATCAGGTAGTACGGAATGAATCTATTTCTGGGCCTTCCGTTCTTTTCTTATCTATATTTGGACCAACACCTCAATGTCTCATTACAGTGGCATTAAAATAAGGAGCTATCAGATAGGGTAAGTCTTTCTACCTTCTTCTAAGCTCTTGGTCTTGTCTTGGCTTTTCTTTGCTTTTGCAATTCAATATAAATTTTATATCATTTTGTCAGGTTCCAGGGAAGAATTGACAGATTTACAGTAGCAAATCTTCTAAACTGTGGAGACATCTCTCAAGTTTTAAAATTTTCTCCATAAAAGTTCTGCATATTTTAAGTTAGCTGTCAGCCTAAGTATTTCATATGTTTGATACAATTATAAGTGGCATAATTTATGTAAAATATAAATTTCTGTTTATTGCTATTTTATTAAAATACACAACTTTAAAATAGTGATTTTTTTTAAGAGCAAGGGACAGTGAGAGAGAGAAAGAGAGAAACAACTTTATTGAGTTTTTCACATGGCCTTCGTTGCTCCAACACTTAATTGTATATGTGGTGCTGGGGTTTGAACCCAGGTCCTCGTGATTGCCAGACAAGCGCCGAAACTGCTGAGCCACCACTCCAGCCCCAATAGTGATTATTTTTAACCAGCAGTTGAATAATTCTATTAATTTATGTATAAAATCTGTGAGGTTTCCTGTTTGTACAAGCATGCCATCTGGGAATAATAATGGAGGTTGCACAGTATAGCAAGGGAAGACGACTGTGGAGCAGCACTGGCTGGGTTTGGATCTGGGCCCTGCTATTTGCTGTATGTGTATCCTTAAACAAGTTATATAACCTGTTTACAGCACAGCTGTAAAATAGGCTAATAATAGTATTTATACCTCACAGTGTGGTTGTGAGAATCCACTCACAAATATAAAATGCTCCAAAAGTGTTAATGTAAATACATGTTATTATTGCAAATCCTTTTTTCCCTTTCTAGTCTTTCTTTATACTTTGTGTTCCTTGCCTCAGTGCACCGACTGGAACTTAAAAGTAAAGAAGTGGAATGGCCAGCATCCCTGACTTCTTCATGATCTGAAAGGGGAAGCTGGTAGTAATTCACCACTGAGCCTTATACTCTGTATACTTGCCTGAGATTGTATCATTCAAATTGAGGAATGTCCGTTTTGTTCTGAGTTTGACTAGAATTTTTTTGCATAGGATGCTGAATTTTTTCACATGATTATCTATTGAAATAATGAAATTGTTTTTCTATAATTTCTTAATGTGATGTTATATTATTTTTTTAAGAGAAAAGGACAGTGAGAGAGGGAGAATCAATTTTTTAATTTAGTTTTTTACATGGCTTTCGTTGTTCTGACACTTAGTTGTGTACATGGGTGCTGGGGTTTGAACCTGTGTTCTCGCACATGCTGAGCAAGTGCCATAACCGCCAAGCCACTGCTCCAGTCCTATGTTAGTTTTATAATTATAAACCAAACTTGCATTTCTGGAATGTTCTATATATATTGTAAAGTAATTAAATATCAATCCTACAGTGACACTAGCTGCCTGGAATAAGTCAGATGTGCACTAAAATTGGCCAGAGAAAAGGTTGATGGAGGCCTGAGAGAGCAGAGGACCATGCTTTTAAGCCTCTACTTTCTCATTTGTTTAAACACACACATCCTTAAGCTCAGGAAATGTATTTGTAGCAAGGGTCTATATTTAATGGAAGAATATTTCTTTTTCTCCCACAATTCTGGCTACTTATAGGAGGTTTATGCTGTGTAAGTTTGAGAAACTGTCCTCTTGCTGTGTTCATGCTTTGGTAGAACACCTTAAGAGCCTTGGCAAACTATCACAGCTGGCTTGCTGAGTGCACTTTTGATTAATCTCTCTTGCTGATGGCAGTTGTGATGTCATCCCAGTTATCTGTGGGGTATTAGAAGGCTTATGGGCTAGAGGAGGAAGAAAAGGTATTTATTCATCTACTTATTTTGGTGGTATCATTGCATATCTGCAATTTTTTGGGCACCAGTTTGAACCCATGCAAAGGAATCTCACAAGGCAGAAGAAATGTCCAGGTTTTTTTTTTGTTTGTTTATGGTACAAAATATAAAACATTAAAAAGTCCGTGGAGGTGGGCACAATGGTGTGCACCTGTAATCCCAGCTACTTGAGAGGCTAAGGCAGGAGGATCAGAAGTTTGAGGCCAGCCTCAGCAACTTTTTGAGACTATCAAAATTTAAAAATGGGGATGGGACTAGGGTATAACTCAGTGTTAGAACACTTGCCTAGCCCACATGAGACCCTGGATTTGATCCCCAGCACTATAACAATTAAGTTCATGTCTTAGACCAAATATACATTTTAGATGTTAGAGTTTGGGGATATGCTCAGCCACCACAACTGGAGCTGTCTATCACCTTGTTGACCAGAACCAGTTTTCTTCAGTGATTTCTTGAGAAACACATTTTCCTCTCTCAGGGCTCTGTTAATATTTCTGAGCAGTTCCGTCTCTTGCTCTAACTTGAGCACCTTCGGATAAAGTTCCGATGTCTGGTTTGTTGCCATCTACAAAAGACACATCAGTTTAGCCTTTTGCTGGATTATCTGCAGATCCTTTGAGACTGGCAATTTTTACTACCAAATGGGATGGGGAGGTGGTGAGCAGGGTTTCAGCTCCTCTTAAACTGAGGATACTTGAGTATACCAAGAAAAGTTTTGTTAAGGGGAAGGACACTGATGATCCTTAAATGGCTGTCATCTGGGATTTTTCTAGTCACCTTTGATGCCAATTCATACAAGCCCATGTACACACCTGGCTTGTATCCTTCACATTGGAAATTTTCTTGGTATCTACCATGATGTGGCCTTCACTCGTGACTATGAAATCCCTCTGGGAGCAGCTTAACTCAGGACAGCCTTCTGTAGTGTTGGAGAAAGACCATTAAAGAAAGGAAGTCTAAATTGTCCAGCCCTAGTGTTGAGTGAGATGTTAAGAGGCCTGGGGAGGGGGAGGCGGGGGATGCCCTGGAGTTATGCTCAGTGGTTATGCGCCTGCCCGGCATGCACGAGGATGCGAGTTCAAACCCCAGCACCACGTACACAACAAAGTCTCAGAGCAACGAAAGTTGCATGGAAAAACTAAATAAAAATTGTCGTTCTCTCTCTCACTGTCCCTCTCTCTTAAAAAAAAAAAGTTAAAAAATTCTTAAAAAAAAAAGAGGCCCGGTTGGAAAGATGACACCTGTTCAGTGTTACAAAGACCCTGACTGCCTCTCTTTTCTACCTCTTTTGCAGCACTGGGTATACTGATATTATGTCTGATTGAACAGTGCACATGCAAAAAAGTAAACACAGTACTGTCGATACCCCCTGGGTTCTGGAGTGGGGAGCGGGTGGAACGGCCTCGGAGGACCTTAGCCGTTCCCCAGGGAGCCAGCAGGATACTGGGAACTGGGCGCCGGCAGGACAGGGCTGGGGACTGGGGAAGAGGAGTCGCTCCCCGCAGCGTTCCTGTGCGAGAAGCGGGCAGAACGGCCTAGTGAGCCGTCCCTCCGAGGGGCCAAGTTAGGGCAGGAATGGTGAAAGGAGTCACTCCCCACTGTACTCCAGAGCGAGGAACGGGTAGAATGACCCAGCAAGCCTGGGGCCATCCTCCGAGGGCTGAGTTAGGAAGGGTTGGGGAGCCGGGAACAAGGGGGTGAACGCCGGCGGCTGGAACACGGGACCTGCATCTTCTACCGCTGATCTCTCTGGCGGCGGTGGCGGCGGCTTCTCTGACTGCTTCTGTGGTCTCTTCCTTCAGGACGCGGCTGCTTGCTTTCTTGCTCTTCTCTGGCTACTGCTTCTCCTTTGGCTGCTCTCTTTGGCTGCTTTCTCCTTGGGCCGCTTGCTCTACCTGACTAGCTGCTACTCTATTTATCCATTACAACAGCCAATAGGGTACAATGCAAACACCTTTCTCCAACTGTAACAAATGAGTGGCGAATAGCTTAGTCATGCGGTCAGGCAATTTGCTAATTACAAGCCAGCTGGACCCCTTAGAGTTGTTTACCACCGATTCTTCTACAAGCCAGCTGAGACTCATGTTCCCAACAAGTACCTTGAAGACCCCACAAATAAACAATGAGAGCATTTGTCTGTAAATAATTCAAAAACTCCTGAGATGCATTTAAGGCTGTAAATTGGATAACCTCTTCAATTTGGGGATTCACAGTTTTCCATACAGGTTTGGTATATAAAGTATTTGGAAGATTGTAAATTCTGTACCTGAAAAAAGAACATAAAACATAATTTAAAACCAGATGGGAACACACTTGAGAAAAATCAGATGAGCCAAAGCATTATAATCCATGCATCAGTTAGATAAAAAGATGATGTGTAATCAGTTCTCATGATTGCTGCCTCCAACATCTCAGTTGATTTACATGGGTATTATCCCAATGTGACTAATAATAAAATGTCTAACTAAAAAAGAAAAAGGATTTCAACAGATGCATCCTGCTTAGACTCTAAAATTGCTAATTTTTCATGTAGGGGTGTTTGATTGGTTTTTGTTCCTCAAAGTAGTAATCCTTTATTGCCTTTTTTTTTTTTTTTTTGAGAGAGAGAGGGACAGTGAGAGAGAAAGAATCAATTTTTATTTTAGTTTTTCATTTGGCTTTCATTGCTCTGACACTTGGTTGTGTATGTGGTGCTGGGGCTCAAACCTACATATTCGCATGCATGCTGAGCCACCAGTCCAGCCCCTATTGCCTTATCTTTTAATATCCTTTTAACCTAATTAGTTTGACCATATAGGATTCATCTGGTATATCATAATACAGTTCTTTTGTTTCTAATAAAAATATTTTACTTAGATAATACAGTTTTTTAAGGATATCCCTTGTGATAAATAAAATTTTGGGCTCTACTGCTTCGATCACATAAAAGGTTCAGTACACAATGACTACAATCCAGTGACCTGGAGGGATGTGTGGCTTCTCTGTTTAATATGGGGAAGGTGGTCATTTTGTAGCTGAGCAAACAAACTTAAGGAAATGACATGATAAACTTATTTTTGAAACTTGAGGAAATGGACTTGGGTTGTAGTGCTTGCCTGGCATGTGTGAGGTGCTGAGTTTGATCCTTAGCACTGTATTGAAAAACAAAACAAAAACACTTGAGGAAACCCTCCCTCCCTCCAGGTGCCACACGGCAGGTGGCTTATACATGCAGTTCTGTGGCACAGGTTGGTACCCCATCTGAATGCCCCTCTTTGCATCTTCCTTTAGCCACTTGATGCCAAGGCACTGAACAATGTGAATCTGGAAATCCATCCTCTTGCCCAGCAGCTCCAAAGGGTCAATAACTACATCCTCCTCACCATGTGCTCTATAAACAGAAGGGGTAGACATTGATCTCAGGTTAAGCTGGGTCCAAGCAAGTTGGCATTGTTAAGTCTGTGGAGTGAAATAGACACCTTAAGAGATAGCTAAGTTCATAGAAGGAAGGATAGGTAATATTACCAGTTGTAGAATTCACTCAAGAGACACTTAACAAGAGTTGACTCTATACTGATGCTTTAAAGTAAGATATAGCACACATGAAGTTCTGGGTACCATCCCCCAGCACCATAAAATAAAATAAAAAGGAGCTCACAGCACAGAGAAGGGAGTATAAACAACTTCATTCAACGAATGCACACAGATGTTGGTGCTAAACTTTGCTGAAAATTCAAGTAGCTTCCTGATGGGAAGAAGGGGAAAGCCAGCTGGCTGCACAGACACGACCTCCTAAGTTGTCATTGATGAATTCCTTATAGTCTAGAGTTCACCTCGGTCCTACAACGACAGAAACTGATTTAGACAGCTTTCTAACAGGGACCTCTCACATCAGCCAAGCCCACAAAATCTGAAACCTATAAACTAGAATGCTTCAGGCAGCTTAGAAGATCGAGGTAGCCAAATGATCAGAAAGTTGCTTGGAATCCCAGCAACTTGGACTTGCTTGGACTCTTCATTGGTCAGACTGGTTTCTTGGTTATAGAATCTTGAGGTTTTTTACTCCCTTCTTGAGCTAGTTTCCTTTTCAACAATTGTACTGGGTGCTATGAGGGCATTGGCACCCAAACCAGGCCCCTCTGCCAACCTCCCTACCTCCCTGATTAGGATTACTTAAAAGACTACAGCTTTTGTATAAACTGCCCAAGGCCTAAAGAGAAAAAAATAGATGAAATATCCCAACAGAAGGGTAAAGATAGCAGAGTTTAAGATGGAACTGATAGCTTGAAGCAAACTTTGTACCCACAGAAGTTCAGAAAATAGCACAAAAGCCAGACATCTCAGTTCCTACCTTGAGAGAAGGAACACAGAAATAGGCCTCTACCAAGGAGGAGAAGTGGGTAAGCTGGGAGATCAGCTTTCTGCTTCTGGCTCTGGGGATGGGCCTATAGCATGGGAGAAGCAGCCTATGTGTGCAGGAGGCCAGGCCTCACAGGTGCCGGGAGAGGACTGTGAGTGAGAACATTCCACAACACATCAGCTTCTCTCCTCTGAGGACCAATTCAGGTCTTGATTTTTGTCCAAGCTTCCTTCTACTACTACTGCCTTTTTGTGGGCTGTCTTTCTCATTCCTTTGGTTCTCTCGGGGAGTGCTGAGCTCTCTCAAGTGCTGCTGGCATTTCAGGTCAGCCGATTTGGCTTCCATGGCAAAAATTACATTCCATGAGGCCAAATAAAAAATGCATGAGCTCATTCATTTATCTTATGAAGGACTCCTTCAGGTCCCAAGTTGACCACCCTCTCGGGAGAATTCTGGCTTGTGAACTTTCTGACAGACCCAGACAGAACTAAGGAGGGGAAGGAGGAGGCACCCACTGTCCTGTTGGGGAGCAGGGGGCGATATGAATGTGCAGCACTGCCTCCTCCAGTCCGTCACAGTTGAGAAACTCCACTTGCTCCTCGAACTTCATGCAGTAAGCAAGTGACTGGAGCCAAATGTGGGCTGAGCCCAAGTGGATGACCTTGACAGGATCCCAGAAAGGGTCATCTTCTTGAGCCACGTGACTGTCTTCTTTATCTAGAAAGCGCTGATAAAGTTCTTCCATTAGGAATTTCCTATTGATAAACTTGGCTTTTGACCAAATCCACACCTGGAAACACAAGGTAGGTCACCAGTATTTGGTTTCATCTGCTGTTCCAACAGTTCATCTGTCCCATTTTTCCCAGCATGATCCCTCCAGTGGGCTGAATTTTGGGAACCCAAAACCACATACTACTCTCATCAAACTTATCTTTGGTGAGGCCCTTCAAGAGCACTATGTTCACGGTGGACCTCTTACATAGGTATTGCTTGAGTCCCTTCAGCCCAGGAATGACTTGGAGGAGATAACGATGGAGTCAGAAAGTAGCATCTCCCAGGAGAAATGAAGGTTTGCACACAGCAGAATGACCCTCAAAGATGCCTACATCCCAATCCCTGGTACCTATGAATGTGTTACCACACATGACAAAAGGTTGCAGATGGAACTAAGTCTGCATATCATCTAACTTAAAATGAGGTTAGCCTGAATAATCCAGATGGGCCCAGTGTAATCACAAAGGGTTTAAATGTGGAAGATAGGATCAGAGAGAGAGGTGGTGACCAAAGCAGGGTGAGAGAGATGTTGTGTGCCTGATTTCGAAGATGGAAGAAGGTAGCCGTGAGCCAAAGAATGTCAGTGGCCTCTAGAAGCTGGAAAAAGTGAACACCTTTTTCTGTTGAACCTCAAGAGCAAAATGGCCCTGCCCACACCTTCGTTTTTGCTCAGTGATACCCCTGTCAGACTTTTAGCCAACAGAATGATAAGGTAATAAATTTGGGTTTGTGATGATTTGTTAGTATTAATGGAAAACAAGTATGGGGAGTTCAGTTTGAAGAAAAGCCTAGCAATGGCTCCATAGCAGGAAGGAGAGAGAAAATCTCAAATTCCTAAAAGAGACAAACCTGACAGCTATGTCAAATATGAGAATGGGTTAGTCAGTGGAGTAGGTGAAATGGCCTTTTCCAGAGGCATGAATGTGTGGATTTTACCATTGCTTCAGATGGTAAGTCTCTTTCTTTTACTTGGATTTGCACACAAACATATATACTCACATGTGCATACACACAGAGACATGGTTGCCATTAGCAGCTGGATGAACTTGGAGATTTCCTTAGGGCAAGAACAGAGAATGTTCAGAGGTGGTGGTTAGGAAAGATCCTGGGAATTGGCACTGTGTGGGAGAGAGAATTAGGAGAGAAAACATGGAAGAGGGGCCCTCAGAACCCCACTTACACTTGGAACACATCTTGCTCCTTCACTAGAGGTCTCTGTTGGCTGCTGCTGGTTAAGAAACAAACAAACCTATATCCCTAGGAAAACGCCTCAGAAACCCCATGGGAGGCTCACAACTGCCCACAAATGCAGCCTTACCTCATGAGTCCTTTGGTTGGTCACCTTCACCATGACCTCTTTTTGTAGGTCATAGCCCCTGGAATCTCATTTAATGATGTTAGATTCTTCACCTTCAGTTCCATTTTAAGTTCCTAGTAAAAGAAACACTTCTCACTAAATCCATTTATCAGCTCATATTCCCTTTGTAATTTCCTTCTCATTCTTCCCACACTCAGCTTTTTCTTTCTTGCTCTTTTTTTTTCTTTTTTTTTAAGAGAGAAGGACAGTGAGAAAGAGAAAGAATGAATCAATTTTTATTGAGTTTTTCACTTGGCTTTTGTTGCTCTGACAGTTGTGTGCGTGGGTGCTGGGTGTGGGGGTTTGAACCCACGTACTTGCACATGCCGGGCAAGCACCATAACCGCTGAGCCACCACTCCAGCCTCTTCTTTCTTTTTTTAAGAGAGAGAGGGACAGCAAGAAAGAGAATAAATTTCATTCAGTTTTCCACAGTGGTCTAACACTCCGCTGTGTACATGGTGTTAGGGCCTGAACCCGTGTCTCTGCACATGCCAGGCAAGTGCCACAACCGCTGAGCTACCATTCCAGCCCCACACACAGGTTTTCTAAAAGAACAGGTCTGACTCTTGCTACTTGAAATGTTTTACCAAGAGAAATTACGCAACACCAGAATCATATGCTGGAACTAACACTTAAAGTACTTACTAATGTGATTAAATCTCCTACTGACTGGGATCTGCCCTTGGGGCTAACCTCAGCCAGGCCCTCTCTGTGCCACAGCAGCCATCAAGGTGCCAAAAGAGGATCTGGAAAAATCAGAGTTGGTGGTTGTGGCCAGCAAGTGTTGGTCTGGAGTGCTGGTGGCCCTGGTAGGACATGGAGGAATGGCACTCAGGGCTGGTTGGGAAGGAATGGGTGTTAGTCTAGGTTGTAACTAGCTCACTGCAGGATCTTGGGGAAAACCCACATCTCTCTAGACCTCAAGGTCCTTTCTGGATCTGACACTATACTATTTTTTGGCTTTAGATAAATTACCTTTTTCAGTTCTTCACTCATTTGATTTCCTTCTGCATCCAGTGGCATAAGTTTGACATAGTCTTGGAACACAGCCAGGACACTGGGGTCTACTTGGCCATCACCACTGCGCACAGCACCTAGTGAAAGTCGGATGGAAAAGAAAATCTGTCACTTGTTCTGTGGTAACTTTCCAGCTGTGAATAAACTTTCATTTTCATTCATTCATTCGCAGAGTTGATCATTTCAACCTATGGACCTTGGCTGCACCATGACAGGAGGCTCTCTGCCTCCAGATCCCATTCCTGGTCTCAAGGGCCTTGACCCAAGGTGACTCCAAACTTTCCAGGCAGGAGGTTGGGCAAGGGCAGGAGTAAAATCTGGTTGGCTAGAAGGAAGGTCTGAGGTCTTTGGCACACAAGCAAGTTCTTCTTACTTCTGTTTGGGTGATTTGTTTAACTTCATTGTGTCCACTGTGCTGGGAAGGCAACTGCAGTCAGTTACTGTGAACAAATAAATGAATAGGTACATCATCTCGGCCTGGTACAACCCAATCTTATTGGTGTGATTTTGGATACGAACTTCAGTGAAAGAAGAACAAAGAGGTGAATTTCAAATCATTTTGCTAAAATGCTGATAGAAACACTTTGGTGTAGGGAAAAGGAAGGAACTTTTTGCATGTGTGCATCTGTAGCCCACTGCTCTCCATCTGCAGTCAAAGCATAGGTATGGGAAGCCAGCACACCTTGAAGACCACAGTGAGGTCCAGCCTACTCTGAGCACAGTGGATGGGCCTGGACAGGGAGGCAGGAGGTGCTCAACAACTTTCATCTGAGGCATGCAGGGATATAAGCAGGCAGAAAGCAGAGCTTCTGAGTGTGATTCTGTGAGAAATTTGTATATTGCAGAACAGTGGAGGGTAGGTTGGGGGTGGGAGGGAGATTTTTGTTTCTTTTTTCTTTTTTCCCTGTGTTGGAAATGGAACCCAGGGCCTTATCCATACTGTGCAACCATTCTACATGGAGAAACACATTCCAAACTCAGGAGAAGATCCTTGACTCAGAAACCTATGACCGTGATTTTTGTCAAAGCCAGGACCTGGATTTTATTCCTCATTGTATCTCCAAACCAGAGCAGGCTCCCAATTGACAGGTCTAACTGTTGGGACACATGTTCTGTAGGTCCAAAAGGTCCCTGGGTTGGACCTAACTAACTTACTAACTAAACCAACAATCTTATTTCGGCTTTCTTCTGTTTATTTGCTATATATATCACTCTTCATACCCCTTTGGCCTGTACCCTCAATCCTAAGGGAAAGAGTTTAATGTGTCAAATCTTTGATGTGGACTCACTCTGTATATGGAAATGATATTTAATTCTGCATATTACTCTGACACAATAAAAGATGATTTTCTTAAGGAAAAAGAAGAGCAAATAGTGAAACAGTTGCTTTCAGAGGAGTTCATGGAAGATGCCGGAAGTTGGGTCCAGGGGCCACTCACCCATCTTGTCCATGCTCACTCCCTCCGCAGCTGTCCTCTCCAACTGGAAAAAGTCATAATCAAATCTGCTCACGTCATCATTGCTTCGCTCTGAAGGAAATCCTATGTAGAGGTAGGCACTGTTTGGCCCCAAAATAATGCGGTCCTAGGGAGGAGACAGGCTCAATGGGAGTGTGCTGCCTTCACCTCAGCCTCAGACTACAAGGTATGAATCAGTCTGCTCCAGGAGGAGCCATGGCCCTGTGCTAGAGGGAACTGAGGGAACCTTCCCAGTAATTCTTCCCTTTAAAATCTTCCAAATAGGAAAAAGACGTGTGTTGGAAGAGGAAGGGCAACATCTTTCTTTCATCCACAGCAAGAGTGTTACCCCCTGCCAGGCACCAGGGAGTCGTGGGCACCAGACAGGCCCAACCTGTCTCCTGGAAGATTTATGGAAAAACTGTGTGATTATAATCTGTTCAAAAAAAAAAAAGTGTAGGAATTTCTACAGTGTTCAAGGGGCCTAATTTAGAATGGGGATTATAGGAGTCCTCTTGGAGGGTGGAATTTTAAAATTGAGACGACACATGTCAGATGTTTGGGTGAGGCAGAGATGGCTAATGCTGAGCCATGAAAAGGAGGAGATCAGCATGAACAGGGCACATGGGCAGAACAGTGAGGCCTGAGAAGGGTAGGGGCAGCTCACACAGGGATCCCAAGGGAGGTCACTAAAGGATTTCCAGAAAGAGGTGACCAAACTCAAACTACCTGTTTAAAAGGATTTGGGCTATTGTGTGAGGATGAGGAGAGGGGAGAGACCTTCAGAGAGTCTGTAGATGCCACTGTGGTGGTAGAAACTGACCAGGGTGGCGGGGAGGGGATAAAGGGGGACCAACATTTGCAAGAGCCTGTGCAGTCCTCTCTAGACTGGTGAAAAATCTCAAATGTTGGAGTAGTAAGGGATCTTGGATATTACCCAGTTCAACCCCTGGTTTATAGATGAAGGCCAGAGAAGTGAAGTGACATACCCAAGAACACATGGTAAGACCAGATATGTCCGTCCAGAAGCTGTGCCTAAGTCATTACCATAAGGCAGTAGCAGAGACCCACAAGGTGGGGTGTACCCATCTCTGCCCAGACCCCCCTCATCTAGCTCTCAGGTAGGACTTAGGAATTTCTATGGCCCAGGAGGAAATTTACCAAGTGCTGCAGCTTTGTCCTGGAAGTGATGGGCACCCCATTAATGATGACCTTGCATTTGTTATGTGGCGTGACTGTCACTTTACCGTCCACATTCATAAAGGAAGCATGTTTATCTGAAATTCTATGAATACAAGAGCGTCTCAGTCACTGAATTTCAATTTTAGTGAACAGTTTAGGTTGTTCTCTTTCATTTGTATAATACCCAAAGTATTTGCCCGGGGCCTCCTGAGTGTTGTGGCTCAAGGCGAGTGGAAATAGAGGGAAGTGGGGAGTGGCAGACAGCAAAGCAGCTATTCTACTAACAGAACAAGCCCCAGCTGAGGGCCTGGGGCTGCAAGGCACCTGTGGACAGAGATCAGCACCGACCTCAAATCTCACAGACCAACGGGGAGTGGGATTGAAAACAGAAATTTCAGTAACCAAGATATGGACTCAACCTAGGTACCCATCAACAGATGAATAGATTAAGGAGAGGTGGGACTATTATTCAGCCATAGAAAAAGAATTAAGTGAGAGCTAAATGGAAACTTCTCAACAGAGGAAATCGAGCAAGTCAATAAAAACATGAAAGAGTGTTCTAAATTACTAGTAATCAGAGAAATGCAAATCAAAACCACAATAAGATTTCACCTCACTGGCAAAGATGAAGAATATACATAACAGATGCTGGAGGGATTGCTGGGAGATAGGAACACTAACACACTGTTGGTGGAATTGCAGATTGGTACAACTGCTCTGGAAAGCAGTGTGGAGAATCCTCAAAAAATTAGGGATGGATCCACCATATGATCCAGCTATCCCTCTTCTGGATATTGTCCCAGAGGAGTTAGAATCAGCACATTACAGTGACACAGCAAAATCTGTATTTATAGCAGCTCAATTTACAATAGCTAAATTACGGAACCAACCCAGATGCCCCTCACTGGATGAATGGATCC
>PVKS010008810.1:0-38875 GCA_004027875.1 Aplodontia rufa
TTTTTTTTTTAAAGAGAGAGGAGCAGAGAGAAAGAATGAATCAATTTTATTTAGTTTTTCACATGGCCTTCGTTGCTCCAACACTTTGTTGTGTATGTGGTGCTGGGGTTTGAACTCATGTTCAAACTCATGTACTCGCACATGCCAAGCAAGCTCCGTAACCCCCGAACCACTGCTCCAGCCCCAGAAATCAAAATCTTAAAGAGATCTGCACATTCACATTGCAACATTATTCATAACAGCCCAGATATGGAAACAACACAAATGTCCACTGACAGATGAACGGATAAAGAAAATGTAGAATATGCATACAATGGAGTGCTACTTGGCCTTAAAAAGGAAAGAGTTCTTACCACATGCAACATGGATGAACCTAGGGAGCACCATGATAGTTTAAATCAGCCTGTCACAGAAGGGAAGATGCCACATGATTCCACTTAGATGAAGCATGGAGAACAGTCAAACTCAGAGAATAGAAAGGTGGCCAGGGTAGGGGAAATGGAGAAAAAGAAACTGCTCTTCAACAGGTACAAAAAGTTTCAGTTAGGTGAGATGAATAAGTTCTACAGACATAACCTTGTGCCTATGGTTAATACTGTATTACATATTCAAAAATGTATCAAGATGGTGGATATTGTGTTAAGTATTCTCACTATTAAAAAAAAATAATAATGTTGGGGCTGGAGAGGTGGATCAGTAGCAGAGTATTTGCCTGGCATGCATGAGGACCCTGGTTTGATCCCCAGCACCACATATACAACTGAGCAGAGGAAAAACAAAAAAACAGATGAGAAAAGTCTTTCTCATTCTAATAATGATAATACTAATACTGTAACAAACACAAAGCAGTTTAGAACAAACTTATTCATTTCTTCTTATGGATACTAGTTTATATTGTCTTCCCACACGCTTGGTAATCTTTGTAACTGCTCTAATTTACAGCATTTCCTGGCATGGAATGTGCTCCACAAACGTTTGCTGAGGAAATGAACAAATGACCACTTGAGCAAATGACTGCACCGCATATATCCTAAGGGTGTTTTGAAGCCTGACTTGGTCCTGCTCAAAATTCTAAGGGAAATATTTCGTTTCCAATCACTTCACAATCAGCTCAATTCTTGGCATCCAGACAGACTCATTTCCTCCTGAGTGTTAACCTCCAGATGTCTCCATCAGATAAAGCAGGTCTGAAGACCTCAGAGAAAGATCCCCCTGGCTCAGCTTCAGTGGTTCAAATTACACTAGAAAATTGCACGGGGTCCAATGGAGGCTCCCTGAAGGTAGCAACAAGCTACAGCACAGTTTAGTAGCCAGGGGAGGTCTGGCCAGCTGAGACCAACCTCAACCCCCATCTGTCACAGAGATACCAGATACACAATTTCTAATTGTTCTCGTCATGAAAATCATAATATGCCAATGAAAGAGAAAGAATTTATTAGTCCAAAACACAAAAGAACCCAGACTTACCAGGAGGCAGAGGTAAAAATAAACTGTTAGTAGCTTCCAAAATCCTAGTCATGATGTGAAAAACCTCAAATTCGGCAGCAAGGTGAGGCCTATTGCTGGGTAAAGATAAAGCACCATGTTAGCAGAGCTAAAACCCCATTTGTCCTGATCAGTGGCTCTGTGCACTACACAGAGGCTCATGCTAATCTTGAAATGGTAGGCCTGGAAGAAAGCCTCATAAAAAATTACAGAGACCATCACCCTAAGACCTAAACATCTAACCAGACGGTAGGCTCATAAATTGTAAACTGGATTAACTGAAATTGCCCTTTTTGGCAGCATTCCTGTGTCTCTCCCTCTTCATCAACCATATGCCAGGGAGACAGGATGACTGACTTAACTTTCAATGCTGACTCTAAGACTAAGATTGATGGTGCTGGGGCTGGGGAGAATTGCTTTGAACTTATAAGTTGCAAAAGGGCTTTGCTAGAACTAGTAGCCACCAAAGTTGATGGCTGTTTGTGCACCATGATAAAGGACAGTGAAAAATACTTGCGTACAGGTGGAGAACCCAAGAATGAAGATCATGTCTCCTCCAGCAGGTTTCCACCATGCGGCAAATGAGATCCAGCTAGAGGGTAGAGAGAATGTTAACCACTGCCCACATTCTTTCCCCTAGGCCCCTCGGGCTATCCCTGCACAGCTCTGAGGGCACATTCACAGCAGCTGACATTCAGGCTGTACCCTGACACTGAACCAGCTTTTCTGAGGTCAATTCTGAGGAATGAGAATCCAAAATGGAAAGACTGAAAATGTGCCCCAGAGTCTAAGAGAGCACACTGTGTCTGGGCAGGCAGTGTGCCACTGAGCCTCCCCAGCCTGCAAACTGACCCCCACTTCATACTCATAGACCCATCAGTGAAGGTCAAGTGTCACTCAGTTTGCTCTAGGCCTGTTACACCGCAAGGCCCAAGAGCTGACAGCCAGAAGAAAGCAAGCACAGTGGAATGGAGGTGGCGAGCATGAGCTGTAGAAGACTGACATCAAGTCCAAGTTCTGTATTTCACTAGCCATGTGACCCTAGCCCAGTTGCCTGTCCTCCCCAAGTCTGTGTCCTCATCTACACAATGAGGGGGTGTATTTAACAAGGCTGTTGTAAGAATTAGCACCACTGATGGTTAATAAATCAGAACTGTAATCAACCAAAGTACAGAGCCTTCTCTGCCCTAGAGCCTTATCTAGAAACCCATTTTAATTTGCAGCAAGCTTGTCAGCAGTAGGATAGTCTCGGGGCTACCAGTCATGAATCGGTGCATTGCATGTGCAGGCTAAGAAAGGGGCAGGGCAGAAAGGGTCTCCTTAGATGCACAGGCTAACACCACCCTCAGTGATACCGATCCTCAGTCTCTCTTGGGCTGAAATCAAATTAACACGGAAACAACAGTCAAGTTCTGCTGCAATGTCCTTGATGTAGATTAGAAACACAGCCTGGCCATCCTCAGAGGGGAGGAGGAGGCATGGCTGGTTGCTGCAGGGCAAGCAGATTTGGCCTCACTCGGTGGAGGTATGAAGTCACGGACACTGAGATTTCTGAGTCTATGAATGTATCATTTCCAGACCTATTAGCTCTAGTGAGCTAGCTGTCAACACTATTGTTATAGCTTTTATGATTAACTACAGAGAAGAATGATGTTTGAATGAAAACTCTTAACACTTTGGAAGGCGAAATTTAAAGTCAACAGAAAGAAAGGTGATAAATGGATGTTGACTAATTGTGTTAAAAGATAACAGAATCATGAGATAGGGAAATGGATGAAGAGGGGCAGGGGAGATTCTGGATTAGGATCGGGCTTAACTTTGTCAATATCTTTGTATGCATGAATATGTAACAACAATTCCCTCCAATATGTAAGACTATGTCAAACAAAAAAAATTTTAAAAGATAACATACTTTTTAAGAAAACAAGTGGATATCAACATGAGGAAGATCAAAGTCAGCCCCCTGGCTATAGTTCTACTAGAAGGAAAATTATTTTAGGGAAAACTCAATTCCTTGTTTATAAATATTAAGATACAAGAATATCTAATATCTGCTAAAAACTATGAAACTAAAAACACACTGTGAAACTCAAATCTTTCTATGGAAATTCAAATATATTATCTAAAAACAGATCCTAATGACTGTAATAAAGGTGAAAAACTTTAAACTTTAAGAGATTAAATCAGACTCCTTTAATAAACTTAACATGTCTTCCAGATTTCTCTCGGTCTTACCCAAACTTGGAAAAGTAATATAGCTTTCTTTCTCACTCTGCATAAATGTGTTTTCTTTTTGTAATTTGTCAAAGTATATATAATTTCTGTATTCTAAACAAAACCAGAACTCAACTTTATGGGTTTTGAAAGATCCAAGATACCTTATATTAATTCAATCTTGTTACATCACTTCTATGTGCACATGAACGGGTGTTACTAATTTGTTTACACAATTTCTATATGTGGCTATCAGGAGATGAACTGCCAACTCATCAGCAAACTCAAACATGGTAGTATTTATATTACCTGGAAACTGACCTAGTAGGGCTGTTGTAGCTAATTAAGAATTGAAATTCAGGTTCTCTCATGTCTGCATAAATTTCCAGATACAGAAACCTCAGTGTTTAATAAGGAGCTGGAAGCTGTCGGGATGAGTGAACATTTGGCAACCATATTCATTGTCCCATGCTTCTACAAGCACAGTCACTAGTTGAAGGGAGTGCAGTGAACCACTCTCAAAACCAACTTCTCTCTGTTTATTCTTATTTCCCATTCCTCAATCTATAGCACTAAATATATTACTTTGAAGATGGGAGGTCTCCTAGAACCTAATCTGAAAAACACAAATGTACTCATTGAATTATGTCCTGAGATTTATATACAGTGGTAGAGAGTGGGATGGAAGTGAGAACAAAAAGCAAAACCAACCAGTTTTGAAACATAGTCCAGAACCATCTGTTCAATTTTCTTCTTTTCTACACCCTGTAGGTGTCTCAAAAGATGGTCTCTCAGCTCAGACACCATCTGAAAACAAGATATGCATTAGATAATCCACACACTACCCACACACGTAGGCAACTGACTTATCAACATGAAAAGTTTTGAATCTGAAGATCCCACCAACAGAGATGCATGACCAGAGGACTCCAAAATCTTCCTTGATAGGAACCATTTCAGGGTACACAAAGGCCAAGAAGCCAACAGAGTCAAGCTCTAGACCCTGAAGAGAATTTTCCAAAGCCTGTGGAGGTCACTAACTCAGAAGTGAAAGTGAACTTTGGATTTACCAAAGAATTGTGAAACCTGCTTCTGGAGCTCTAGAGAATCAAAATGAACAACTCCGAGCATGGAATGACCGTGCTAATGATACAATGGTTTGGGGCGTTTGGAAAGACAGAGGCAGGAGTAAAAAGGAAGTGCACTGAGACTGTCCCTCTGCATAGTGGCTATTGACACAACGCAGCCCCAACGTGCAACGGTAATGACTTCTTCCTTCTAGTGCCTTCCAACAGCCTCATCGCTGCACCTGCTCTGTTCTGATCATCCTTGAGCCTTCCTTCTCTGTGGACAGTATTCCCAGCCCTCCCCACCTTTTCTTTTCTCTCCTCCTCCTCTTTTCCCTTTTTGCTTAGGCACCCTTTCCAGCAGGAGGTCCTCCTGTCTGGAGATCTTTGTGCCAACAAGCAGCCCAAGAAAACTGCCAACCTGCATCATCATGCACATCTCTTTTAGCATGATGTATCTCCAGTTCTATCCATTTACCAGCAAATGCCATAATTTCATTCTTCCTTATGACTGAGTAAAACTGTGTGTGTGTGTGAGTGTGTGTACACATATATAATCACCTATTGACAGGTGCCTGGCCTTGTTCCATAACTTGACTATTGTAAGTTGTGCTGCTATAAACATTAATACAGCTGTATCACTATAGTATGCCAATTTTTGTTCTTTTGGATAAAAATACCAAGGAGTGGGATAGCTGAGTTATATGGTGATTCTATTCTTAGTTTTGTTTTAGGATTTTCCATACTTCTTTCCAGAGTGGTTGTACTAATTTGCAGTTCCACTAATAATGTGTGAGTGTATCTTTTTCCACACATCCTACATTACTTGTATTCTTGACAATGGCCGTTCCGAATGAAATGAGATGAAACCTCAGTGCCTTTTAATTTGCACTCCCCGATTGCTGGAGATGCTGACATTTTTCCATGTATGTGTTGATAATCTGTGCTTCTTTTCAGAAATGTCAGTTTAGTTCCTTTGCTCATTTATCAATTGGATTGTTGAGGTTTTGTTGTAGTTTTCTGGGTTTTTTTAAATGTTAAACTTTGAGTTCTTTATTTATTAATCCCTGTCAGAGGAGTAGCTGCCAAAGATTCTCTCCCATTCTTTAGGCTCTTTATCATTTCCCTTCCTGTGCAGCAGCTTTTTAATTTGATGCCATCCCACTTGTTGATTCTTGGTTTTGTTTCTTGAACCTTTAGGGTCTTGTTAAGGAAGTCAGTGCCTGCACATCTATGTTAGAGTGTCTTCTAGTAGTTGCAAAGTTTCCGGTCTAACTTCTCTTTGATACACTTTAATTTGACCTGCAGGGCTGGAGATATGGTGCTTGAAAAAAACGCATACCCTTTGTTAAAAACAGCTATTTTTTCTCTGACACACATTTTTGGCACCTTTGTCAAGGGCGAGATGACTCTATATGTGTTTACCTCTGTTTCTGCCATTCTGTTCCATGATAATCATGTCTATTTTAATGCCAATACCATGCCTGTTACTAGGGCTCTGTGGTATAATTTGAGATCAGGTATTATTTTTGTTGTTGTTTTTAAGAGAATCAATTTTATTTATTTTTTCATCTGGCCTTCATTTCTCCAACATTTAGTTGTGTGTGTGGTGCTGGTGTTTGAACCTGGGTCCTCGTGCATGCCAGGCAAGCACTTTAACCGCTGAGCCACTGTTCCTGCCCCGAGATCAGGTATTGTGATGCCTCTAGAATGCCTTATTGCTCAAGGCTGTCTGTCATCTGATTGCAGTAATGCTAAACATTTTTTCTGTTCTTCCCCACTCTGCACCTTTTGGCCGTTTACTTTTGAAAATTAATTGATCCATGCCTTTGTCCATTTCCTTTCTGGTGTATTGTTTTCTTATTGATTTATAAATTTCATATACCAAATGGTGATCATCTGTAACATTGCAACAAATTATTTCCTGTTTGCCTTTTGTTTTCCGTTTACACTTTAAGTTTTTACTTGGTCAAAATCTGTCTTTTTCTGTCTATTCAATAATATATTTAAAATTTCCCTATTTCTGTTATGTAACTATTCACTTATTTTATTCGTATTCTATCACACAGTTAACATTTTTAAACTAAAGTCCTTAATCTACCTGGCATTTCTGTTGGTTTAGAGTATAAAATGGTGTTTGCAGGTAGAAGAAATTTAAATTTTATTTTCCAAATAATTAACCATAATAATTGATTTTAAATTATTTATTTCCACATTGATTTTAAATCCTTCATGGATTATCCTCAAGATTCAAATTTAAACTAAAGCTACTGTGTACTTTGTATATACACCATATTGCTTGTTGATGTACATCAACATCACACACAGATATCTGGTAATGCCAGTCCCAGTCTCTGTAATCTGTCTAGTGAATTACTTAGTTGATTGTCAGAGAAATTACATCAGCTTTTGGGTTATAATTTTATTAAACCTAGATACTGAGGATTTGGATAGAATAGAAACAGAATGTTATTCTTAACCTTTTCTAACAGCTCAATCCTAGCAAAAAAAAAAAAAATTATAAAATCACCAGCGTACTAACTAGGTTTTTGTTCTTTTCCATTTTCCCAGTTGATTCATTTGTTTGCTTACTGCATTAGACAATAAAGACATCTGCTTTTACCTGGGTTTCTTAACATATGGCTATACTTTTCAGAACAATGTGAAATTACAGTAATAAGGATCCTTAATTTCTCTGACTTTTGCAGGAATACCTCTAGCATCCCACTAAAAAGATATTGGCTCTAAGTACTGGATTATGAGTTATCACATTCTAGGAGAGGAACTTAACTCTAGCCTTTTTTTTTTTTCCAAATTTTTCCAGGGATATTATGCTTTCAGCTTTTCCATTTCTTTTTAGTTTAAGTTTTGAAATTTTTAATTGTCAAAACTCTTTAATTGGAAATGTCCAGGGTATAAACATGTATTTATATGTATTTTCCTCATATTTGAGACTTACCATATTTAAAGTAGATTATCCCATTCTTAAATCTGCATGGTATCAAAATTATTTTATTAGACTTCATAGATGTCTCTTGAATCACTTTTTTAAAGGTTTCAGATTTATTTACCAATTCTGCATCTCAATTTGTCTTTATTTCTATTTCTTTGGTCATCCTTGCACTAGAATATGAAGAATTCTTTATTCTGTTGCATTTTAAACCCCAAATATAAATGTCACAAAACATCATTCATTCCTTTTTTAAAAAAAAATCCTCAGTCCCAAAACCTTGCCATGGTTTATAAACACATATTAAATATTTATTGGTGTGACCAATTCACGTGTCTCCTGCATTAGACTACATATTCCCAGAAGGCAGAAATCATGTATGTGTCTATTACTGTTGGACATATACGGTTTGCAACAAGTATTTGTTTCAAGAATAAATGGGAAATTACAAATAGAATGAGCGATACAATCTAGTCCTTTGCCCCTGGCCTTGGGGCTTGCGTCTACAGAGTATACAGGCCACTTACCAGACCCAAGAGCAGCCTCTGGTGGTTGTCTTCCTCCTGCAAGAGGAGTGTTAATCTTGGCTCTGAAATTAAACAGAGCAAGAGTCAAGCAGGGTAGTTTCCAGGAAATGGATTATAAGGAAGAATCAGCCAGGATTTCCCTTCTCTGAATTTCTGGGAAACAACATTTCACAATGGAGTGAGCATTTTTCATTAGGTGACCCAGTCCTACCAGCTGAACCTATCACTCATGTGACATCCAGAAAGAGCTCTGTGAAACAGAGGGAAAGACTGGGAAAGCAAGCAAAGGAACACATTGCCCAGCACCAGTAGGTTCTGGCTTTGATTTTTCTCAACACTAAAACTTAGCACTGTCTAAGAACCAGTGCTTAATTAGAGACAGGGACATAGGCCCTCTCTTAACCCTAAAGTGGCCATAAGCTGAGGGACAGTGGGGCTGGATAGAAAGGAGACTGCATGACTATCTTCTACTCTATGACCCCTAGCTGCAGTGACTTGGAGTTACTGAGCTGGGGAGACCAATCAGTTACTGTGGCCAATGATACTAACCGGCCCAAGTTATCACACTGAAAAGTTACCAAGATGGGGGGCTGGATCAGTGGCTTAGTGGTGAGAGCACCTGCCTGGCAAACACAAGGACCCAGGCTCCAATCCCAACACCACATACACAACTAAGTGTTGGAGAAACAAAGGGCAGATGAAAAAATAAAAATTGATTCTTTTTCTGTCTCAAAAAAAATTAAAAGTTACAAAGATGGAAAAGTAATATAAAAGTTAAAACAAAACGTAACCTGAACCATAATTGGTCCTACACTTGCAAGGCCAGAGGGGCAGGCATACAGTCTGGCTGGAAGATCTGCCCTAATGTTCTCTAACAAACCATCTGCTTGGTTCTTCCTCTCCCACAACACCTGTGGCCCAGAGCCAGGCAAGAAGACAGAAGTGCCCTGCACAGCCGGCTGATTACTCCTCCTCAACTCCTCAGGAAAAATCCAACCTCTGTCCTACAAAACCTTCATGATTAAGATGAAGCAACTCAACATGCGAACTCACCAGCCCTGAATTTCTCAGTGCTCTGTTGCAGACAGTGACTGCATTCTTCATGGGAAACTAGCATAAGCAAAGCACGTGGGAGGAAGGGGAAGTTTCCTGAAGCGCATCAAGGCAGACAGACTGGAAACAGGATGCAAACAGGCCTGCTGCGCGAAAGCAGGAGGAGCTGCTTAAGCAGGGCAGGAGGGGTGGACACAACCAAAACCCACGCTAGACCAGCAACAGTTCCCACATCACAAGACCCCCAGCAACACAAGGAGGGGGAGCCTGAAGCACACATTCACCCCTGTTGGGCAGGCAAAGCCCCTGGTTTCAGGCACAGATGGCTGGTTCCCTGGGGACAAGTTCACCACCATGGCTCACTGGGCTGCGTGCACAGCTGTGGGGTGTGCAGTTATACACTTAAATAACTTCTGTTACAGTTCCCCAACATAGACCTAAAACATTCAAGTCCATAAAACAGGAGTAGGATATAAAAACAGCGGCTCTTTAATGAAGGCAGGCCTTCATGAGGCATGAGAGGATTCCCTGACAACTACAAAACAAGGCTGCTACCTGGGCACACTCAGCATTCCCCTCCCTCCAAGCCCCTCACCAGGCTGTTCCCCTTGTTTGTCAAGACATAGTGCATTACCTCTGGGAAGCCTCTTCCAGCCATTCCTACTCCCACTACTACCCCCTCGCACCCAGGGTCTTCAGAATGCTTTTTCTGGGTGTAGAAGTGATGTGTTGGCATTTCCTCGTTACCAACAATAAAGCAGCCACCACAGGCGTTTTGAAAGCACCAAGCACCACACTAGGTGTTGTGTTTCCCCCACATTTCTCCTTGCACTCACCCTGAGGAGCACAATGCAGGAAATGGATAGAAGACTTGCCCAGGTGCTCACAGTGCAGGCAACTCTAGAATCTGAGTCCAGTTGTATCTGGTTCCCAAGCTCCTGTTACTTCCCCAGAACCACACTTCCCTGAAGACTCCTCATTCTTGCACCCCAGCACCTAGCCCAGTGCACAGCCCAAGTTTTAGCCCAAATAAAAGGCACATAAAAGTCAAAGACCCTGTATGATCAGACAGCTGGAGAGAAAGCAGCCGCAAGCTAAGGGAATTGCCACAGTGCATCCCGGGTACAGCCAGAGGGCATGTTGACTCGCTCAGCTATGAGCAGAAACAATGAAAACCCGAGGGCCAACTCCCAGGGACTCCTGCAAAAACACATTGAGCAGCTGTCCCTGGATGTCCTGGTGCCAAGACAGACATGGAAATGGCTATGTGGGTCACTTTAATGAGGCAACGTTAAAGGGTGCTGCCTTCATTACACTACTGGAAGTGATTTTCCTGCCAACCCACAGTGGTGGAAAAACACAGTTACATACAAAACACAGAAACCCAGATGACTCTATTACAGATCTTTTCTTACCCAAATTCCTTGCTTCTACATTAGAAATCACCCTACAAAGAAATGAGCCGTGTTAGTCACATAGGAAACATTATTTAAAAAAAATAAAGCCTCAACATCATACAACGATATCCTCCTCTAAAAAACTATGAAACCTCTGCAGAAACTGTTCTTAGGCTACTGGAAACCTCAAAAACTTTTCAATGTAGCAAAAGCCACATTTAGGCAATTGTAAAGTCTGTAAACCTTTTGGTGCCAACAATGGCAATAATTTAGAACAATTGCAGCTCTCAGTTATTGGAAATAATGGAGGCAGAAAATAGAACTGGGTTGGAACAAGGCTGATACTTTTAGCACTCGGATGACTCATTTACCCAGAAAACATGGCTTCAAAATAAGAGCAAGCTCACCAGCCCACTAGCATTTTTTATTTTTAACCAAACTATTGCCTGCTGTTATCCTCACAAGGGCTCACCTAACAAGAGCGCTCTTTACCACTTAGCCATTGGAAGTCATCCATCCCGCGTGCAAGTCCGTAAGGTTTAACACATAACTTTTCCCACTGAGAACTCCAGGACCAAATCCAAAAGAGGGCCTGAGAGGTTGAGCTCATGAAGCCCCCAGCATCATTTTGCTGAGAATACACAACAAAAGCAAGCTGCTTCCAGAAAGGCAGCCAACAAGGTAAGATGTCCTACAGACAAAAGAAATTTTAGTTTTACTTACTTTGTAGCATTATCAAGAATGTTCTTCAGGTACGTCCTGGACCTTCTCTTTCCTGTTTTCTAGGAGTGAGAACAGGTAAAAGTATACCAAATGAAGCTTTTGTGGGTGGCCTTTTTTAAGTCAAGCACATAATGCACTATAGTTAAGAGCTTCAGAAAGAAGAAATATACTTTCCAATTAATCAGAACACCTATATTTTTTTTCCAGTTCTGAGAATGGACCCCCAGAGCCCTCTGCATGCTAGGCATATGCCCTACCATTGAGCTACACTCCCATCCAGGAATACATAGATTTTTTTAAAAAAATAAATTTTTTTGAACATTTTACTGTGAAACAACAATAGACTCACAGGAAGCTGCAAGGCAACTATGTACAACAACACTAGACCTACCACAGTACTTAGAGATAGCATGCACATTTTAGTTAGTCTCCCCCAATGTTTATATCTTATGTAATTATACTACAATCTCAAAATCAGGAATCAGCATCGGCTCAGTGTGTGCGCGTACCTCTGTCATGTTATCATGAGTCATTTCACGCCCCTAGACCATAATCAAGACGCAGAACTATTCCTTCACCTAAAGAACTCCCTTGGGTACCCCTTTATATCAGTCACCCCACTCTTTTTCCTCTAAACTCCAGCAACTACTAATTTGGAAACATTTGGATTTTTGTAAATCAACTTTCAACTACACGAGTAACCCAAGAACACAACTGAGACACAGTTAGTAGTCACAATTCTCTGAATATGCTGTGTGTCCCTTAACTGGTCTGTGCTTTGGTTTCTTCCTCAGAGAACAGAGGTCTTAGAAGTGCCTTGGCCTGCCTATTGGGAGACCAATAATGACAATAAATAGTCTGGCACCTGGGAAGAGCGCCATCCATGTACAGTGGCCTTGTGATCTAATCCACTTTGTGATCTAATCCAAAGCACAAGGAGTGCTTTGTTCTCCTTGACCCACACATACCTCTTCAGAGATCAGGTTGTGCCACTCTCTCCTGATCACGCTGTTGTTATAACGTAAGTGTGGCTTGGCGTACTTAACGTATTCTAGGTTGGAATTCAGTTTTTCCCAATAGCCCCTAAAGCTGTGGACCTGTTAGGAGACAAAAACATCAGCCAATTTGAGAAACCGACCCTGAGGCTCAAAACACCCAAGGATTACACAAGCATCACTTCCCCCGCTCTCAGGAGCAGCATTTCTGAGTTAATATGTCCCACACAGGACAGAAGTCTGGTCCCCACAGGAATTCTAAAGCCAATCTAAAGAATCTGGCCTTTCTGCTTCATTTCTATCCCCTTTCCAACAGAGAGAACTGCAGCACACTCCCCAAAAACAACAGACTTCGCTGGGTGAGGTTTAACGGGATGCCTGTTCTCAACACAGCAAGCCATTTCCTCCCTAGAGAGCCATCTCATGGTTTAGGTAGTGTCAACAGTGCCTTGTTCAGTCAGAGAATGTTCACAAAATTTGGAGCAAGCAGAATAAGCTTACTTTCCTGCTAAGTTTATTTAATTACCAAATGCTGCCCATCACAACTATTTTTTTTAAAGAGAGAGGGACAGTGAGAGGAGAGAGAGAGAGAGAAAGAAAAGAGAAATAATTTTTTTTACTTAGTTTTTCATGTGGCTTTCGTTACTCTGAGTGTCCATTGTGTATGTGGTACTGGGGTCTGAACTCGCATACTCACGCATACCAGGCAAGCATGGTAACTGCTGAGCCACCACTCCAGTCCCCCTTAGCAACTATTAAACAGAAGGACCATAGGTCCTCAAGGGGCTGTTTCCACTTGTGATTTGGATTGCTAACTGATCCAAAAAGAAAAGGAATTTTTTAAAAACACGACAAAATGAAGTAATTTCACATTCTGTTATCAAATACTCCTAAAAAGAATTAGCTGGCCTTCTAAGGTCTTTGAATTATTTTATTAATTATACTATCCTGAACCAAGAATGTACCCATTATATTTATTTTTAATGAAAAAATACAATGCTAACACATTTAATGTAGGGAGATACTGACACAAATTGGTTTAAGCCAAGCAAAACAGATTTATCATACATTCCTTCTTGCCAACACACGTACATTTATAAAAGATTTGACTGGGGCCAGGGATATCATGTAACCACACAATAAAATGATCTACTGCCAACCATGCTAACAGACTTGGAAGAAGTGCAAGAAAATAAGAGAATTTAAATAAAACACACCTCAATCGAGAAAAGTGTTCTAATGTTAAGTAACAGCATGTCATCTAAATTTGGGCAGTCATAGGTGGTTTGAAATAGATTTTGAAATAGATTTTTAAGACAAGTTAAAAACATTTTAAAACTTGTTTGAGAAGGCTGAAATGCCCATTCAGTCAATGTCCCTTCTCTCAGACAAAAAATAAACAAAACACTTTAATCAATGTAGCAAAGGCCACATTAGGCAAGAGCAAAATCCCGAAACTTTAAAGGTGAGGGAAGTGTTATTCCCAGGTTGGAAAAGGGAATAGTGAAGTCAAGTCTGGGTCCCCTTTTGACCTACCTTGCTCAGCATTTATTTATGATTTAAAAATAGAAAAAGAGAGAAGAGGACCAATTTTATTTATTTTTCATCTGATCTTAGTTCTTCCAACACTTAGTTGTGTATGTGGTGCTGGGGTTCAAACCCCAGTCCTTACACATGCAGGGCAAGTGCACTACTGCTGAGCCTCCTTTCATTTATTTATAATGAATTTATCTTTACCCACCTTTTGTTTCTTCTTTGTATTGAAAAAAATACATAGGAAAAGTCCTGCAGGCCTTTTGCAGGTGAAGCCCTGGTCCCTGCAGCTTTGCTGCTTTCTACAGCTGGACCCAGGCCCGCTAGTCCCAAATCCGAAAACCTTGCTGGTATCATGGTGACACCTAGTGGTCACTTAGGGTACTAAGCCTGCCCGCTTTGCCACAGTCACAGGATGTGGTTCACCCAGACCTTGTCCAGGAGGGGCCGTGGGAGGAGACTGGTGCGTTCTACCTGTCCTCATCCCCTCAGGCCAACTCTGTCCTGCTGTCAGAAGACCCCATTCACACTCTGATGCATAAGAAAAATCTCCCAAAATACTTTCCTTATCCTCACTCGTTTTAAAAAAATCCCTTTCCTCATAATCTTGAGTCAGCCAAGAATAAACAAGTGAAATAGCATTCTCAACAAGCCCATAGGCAGGCTTCAACAGGAGCTGGAGCAACCACTGGTTATGCATAAAATGGAGCCTAAGTGCTTGTATGAACACTTTTCTGGGGAGTCTATACCTTGTACCATATCTTCAAAGAAATCCATGGCCTAAAATATTCAAAACCACAGGAATTAGAAGGAAAAGGATCTAAATTTAAAACAAGTTAAAACTTACATTTAAGTAATAAATATTGTTAGCCAAAAGTCCCAGAAAAATGTTTTAAGAGAGAGAGAGAATGAATTTTATTTAGTTTTTCATGTGACTTTCATTGCTCTGACACTTCATTGTGTACATGGTGCTAGGGTTTGAACTTGCATACTTGTACATGCCAGGCAAGTGCTGTAACCACTGAGCCACCACTCCAGCCCCCCCAGAAATATTTTTGTGTGAACTTACAAGTCTTTCAGAGAGGTCACTGGCCTATTATAAAAGCTACAATATCTTTTTTTTTTTTTTTTAAAGATAGAGGGACAGTGAGAGAGAGACAGGAAGACTGAATCATTTTTATTTGGCCTATTATAAAAGCTACAATATTTTTTTTTTTAAAGATAGAGGGACAGTGAGAGAGAGACAGGAAGACTGAATCATTTTTATTTATTTTTTTACATGGCTTTTGTTGCTCAGACACTTCTTTGTTTACATGATGCTGTGGTTTGAACCTGTGCACTCATGCATGCTAGGCAAGTATTGTAACCACCAGGCCACCACTCTAGCCAAAGCTACAATATCTTACAGAAGTTGAGAGTACAGAGGAAACAGAATCAGTATATATGCAACTATTTGATATCTAGGTAAGTGATGCATTTTTTAAGTTATGAAAATTCAAAGATCACTGTAAACTGAAAGATGGACACTGAGTCCTGTACCCATTGACAATAATGACAACACAGAGCAAAAGCCACCAGCTCAAGAAGCACATCGCCAGCTATTTGAAAACAGCACATAATGCTTAAAAACATGCACAGAAACCCTTTATGTTGAAAATATCTATGAATTTAGCTCCTCCCAGGGACTGGTGTTGGAAGCAATCAGATACCCAAGGAATGACCCAGAAGCATTTCCCTACACAAAATAGAGTTTTAACTTTTGATTCGGAAAGAAGGAAAATCATTCCAAGCCTCTTCTTCAGAAGTAATCTCATTTATTCTCATAAGATGATATGAAACAATTACCAAATGCTGCCCATCACAACTACTAATTAAACAATAGGACCAGTGTGTTACATTAACAGACTGTTTCCCATTTATGATCTGAATTGCCAACAGATCCAAAAATAAATAAAAATAAAACAAAATAGCCCTGTGGTACTGGCTCATCTGCAAACTACTGCCAGAAATAAACATCTGCCTCTCATTTCTAAAAGGCCCCCTGGCTTTGGCCCTACTCCTGCTGATTCGTCAGCACAAGTCCTGGAGGAGGAGGCCAACTCAGAGAATCCTTCACTCTGTGCCAGGACTCAAGCAGCACAGCTAAAGTGCCAGACCAGTTGGCTCTTCAGTGGATCCCATAGCAGAACCAGCCTTTATTTACAGCCCACAGAAACAACAGCAACCCACCACCCCTAGCATGGATAGAACAGAAAATGTCTACGGAGACCATGTTAAACTCAGATACTTTAACCAGGAACATCCCTATACAGGACAAATAACTGGAACTCCAGAGGCTACCCGCTGAGAGCTGCATGCTGCAAGTTCAAGATTTCCTTCTTTCTCCTTCGGGACTTCCTCCTCCTTCCCTAATATCTAGCAAAAAAAAAAAAAAAAAAAGGAAAGAAAAGAAAAAATCCACTTCCTTGCCCAGCTGGATGGTTCTATTAGCTATTTTTAAATGGGCTGGCTTTTTTATTTTCAAAGCAATCACTAAATATGACTTAAAAAACTATTCCATCATCTCACATTTGGCTCTCTCAGAGCACATCCCCTGAGAAAGCCAGTGCCAAGATATTTCCCTCCTCTTAACCTTAAAAATTAATCATGTCTCTAACCATAACGATAAACACTGCAGCACAGCTAGTGGCTGACACAAGAGGAACAAAAACAAGATTCCTCAATCCAGGGTTTGTTCCTGAATTTTACCAGCAAAGAATTAGTCTGACGAGGGCTGGAGCAATGGCTCAGTGCTTGCCTGGCATGCACCAGGACCCAGGTTCGAACTGCAACACCACATATACAACTAAGTGTCAGAGCAACAAAAACCAGATAAACAAATAGCTAAATAAAATTTATTCTCTTTCTTTCTCACTGTCCCTCTCTTTAAAAAGAAGAATTAGTCTGACTATACCCAGTGAGGCTGCTTCCAAAATGTAGTGTTTCTTTGCAGCATCATAAAATTATGGTTTATGATATTAATTGAACTCACTATAACTCATTGTCGCAGAAAATATATGCAAACTGAACTATGGAAAAAAATCATTCCCCATATAACCAAGTGAAACTTGTGACAATGCTAATTTTTGCAAAGATTCTAATTTTTGAAAATTGTGAACGACTGCACTGTGATTGTGCTGCTACTTGGGATTGCTTAACAAATCTTTAATATGTATCTGTCTGAATTGGGGCAAGGGAAATAAAGCATCCTTCACTAAGCAATTAATTATTCTCATGCTCTAGTTAAAACAGTTAAACTTTTCAGTTTTCACTCTAAGTGAAGAAACATATAAACAAACCTCTGAATGAAGAACAGCCCAGGTATCAACCTCTCTTCCCAGCTCTCAGGACCCTTAGACCCCTGATTAACACTTGCAGTAACACTGGTGCCTGAGTGACCCTAGGTAGGAAGTCCCCTTAAGACTTTCTGGACTTCCCATTTCCGAGTCAGGTAGTAGGTAATCTCTACAAGTAATCAAATACAGTAAAAGTGTCCAATTTTAAACAACACTTTGGTTTAAAAAAATACCCCATTTCTCCATTTGCAGCGTACCCCCTCTTTTATATTTCAGTAAGTTGTTGTTCCTTTTTTAAAACCATTGCATGCTTCCTGTGGTGGACTAGTTTTAAAGGTTTCTCTTCTCACTGTAAAATAAAGGGCAGTTTTTAGCATCTTATGAAAGTTGCTGCTTCCCTAGAGTAGGCCAAATTTACAAAGGGATAAAATCATTCTGAGGAAAGCCATTCTTGGTGACATTTTATTTAAGCATGGACATTATTTCTTTAAAATTATTTTATGAACTGCTTATAAAATTAGGAAGTCTCATCTTTGAGATGTCGATATTCTAATTTCACTGGTTCATCTGCTGCAACATATTTATACATAGCTTAGTCCATTCCAACTGCTATAAGAAAATGCCATAAACCAGTGACTTATAAATGACAAACATTCATTTCTCAGAGTTTTTGAGTCTAGGAGGTCCAAAATCAAGGAACTAGCAGATCTGATTCTAGTAGTCTCTACTGCAAAATCATACAGCAGAAGGAACAAGCTAGCTCTCTGGGTCTTTTTTAATGGGGGTACTAATCTCAATCCCCAGGATACTTCCCTCTGACTTAATATATGAATTGAGGGGGAACAAACATTTAGACCATAGGAATATCCTAAAATATTTGTAAAGTACTCTACTTTGCAGTAAATTACTTGTAAAAGCAGCAGGAGGAAAGCACATATCTAGTTTCTTTTTGCCTTTTCCTCCTTTGACCCCTTACACCAAGGAGGGAGAAGTGTAGTTGGACAAAATAGGGCCCTTGGGCCTCACGGGGAGTCTGGGAGTCTAACGTAAGAACCCATTCCAAAGGTAACTTGTGATTCAGGTCACAAGTATTCAGAGCCAACTCTGACCAGGAAGGCAGGGCAAGAATGGACACAGAACTGGAGCTAGAGAGACAGAGGCAGAGGGTGGGAGGTATGACTGCCACAAGCCCATCACACAGTGTAATGAACCTGGGACTCGACTCGGGGTAGACTCAAGTAGGTCAAAGACAAGGGCAGCAGCTATAGTGAGTGGCATTGTGCAAGCAGGGAGGGAGAAGCTATGGGAGCCCTCAGGGCCAGGCCTTCCATGAACCAGAAGGTGCTGATTTAAGTCTCTCATACAAATCATCAGGTGGGGGTGGAGGCAGCTGGTCACAATACCATATTCTCCTATGCCCAAGGAGGTCTCAGAAGAATACCCGATGGATTACGTCTTATAAAGAGGGTGGTAAGAACTACAGTTCTTCAAATTTGTCCCAGGTAACTACTAGCCCATACATGGAGCTGCCAAAGAGCTGCCAAGCATGTATGGGAATGCCTATGGGAAACAACTCTCCACAGAGTCATATGCTAAGATGATGAGGGAGAGAAGGGGAAAGGGGGAAACAGAGGAAATGTTAACAAACGGAAAAACACAGGGAACACAAAACAATTCATTTTTACTAGTATTTTTTAATTAAGGAGTTGAGTTGTTGTACAATCATAAATGCATATAAGGTAAAAATATGATATGCATTTGATCCTAAACCATGGTTCCCCCCACATTGCCCATACCCCATTCTCTTGATTCCTCTTTTATTATGCCACTATAAGAGATATGTCTCTCCCCCTTTTCCCTCTCTGTGTGTATATATATGTATATACACACACATTCATACATACATATACATGATTGTAAATTTTTCAGAATTAAATGATCGCATAAGTATTATTTGACTTCTCAGGGGGGTAAAGAGTATGCTACACTGTTGATTGTCTCCCTATCCTCCCTCCCTATCCTGCCCCCCACCTCTCGCCTCCCACCTCCCCCACCTACATGTCTATGGTTCCCCTAGATGATGTGTTGCTACGCCGTTCAATGGAAGAAACCACGCTGACATGCTGAGAGAAGTTACCCAAACCCACAGTGTCAAGGGCCACATGTTTTCCCTCATTTGTGGAGGCCAGAGCTAAACCCAGGCATGGGTGAAAGGTAGTCAAACTCATGTATTAGATCCACCAAAGGTATAGTAAAATAATTCATTTTGCATACATACACACAGACAGAAATCAGCCAGAGAATACAAAAACAAGTTACTTTGTTTCTAAGAAAAGCCAAGTATTTTTCTTAGAACAAGTCAATTGAGGGGCTGGGATGTGGCTCAGTGATAGAGCAATTGCCCAGCACACACAAGGCCTTAAATTCAATCCCCAGTATTGCCAAAAATGGAAAAAGAAAAAAAGACAGAATAAACCAATGGAAAAAAAAAAAAAAACTCCACCAGAGGATCTTCTCATCATTCTTTTATACTTAAGTTAAATGAAAATGCACAATGTTGATAAGGGTATAGTCAAACTGTTGAACTCACAAATTCCTGTAATAGCATAAATTATTACAACTTTTGTTGAATATTAATTTGGCAATAAGAATCAAAAACTATAAAAAGTATCACAGTCTTTTACCCAATGATATGCCTTGCATTTAACATTATGGAAATAAAGGAAAAACTAAATGTATAAAAATATTCAGTGAACCATTATTTTTAATAGCATACAAAAAATGTTAGTGGTGTCCAGAGATAAACTAAATGTCCCAAAACAGAATATTGACTAAAAAGAATTAAGACACAGAAAGCTGGTAGAATCCAAAGGAATCATTAGAAATCATAAGTTCACGTAGTAATATGAAAAATGTTTATGACATAATTTACAGTATTTATCAAGTGTCTCTAGGTCACCATTACTGCCATGTAAAATATGCACACCTACAACAAAGACCAAGAGGAAACAGCCGAGGGAGATAAACCGTCCACATGTTACAAACTGTGGAATTGTGGGTGACACTTTTTTCCCCTCTAAAAATTTTTCACTAATTTGTTGTTTGTCCATTAAACACATTATGGATTTGGTAATATCACTGGTAAAGACAGAAACAATGAAATGAAAGGATGGAGTCTCTTAACACACCTTTTAAACTATTAATGAAACCTTTCTTTTCCCTTATCTTCCTACATTAGGAGGACTTCACAGTCATCCCACGCTTCCAGACAGCTCTCCTTAAGTGACTTTTTTCAGAACCCAAACCTAGAATCACTAAGGCAGCTCCCAGTCTGCCTCATTTTGCCCCCACCCCGTGCCTCACCAGGACCTCAGACAACCACAGCTGCCCAGGCCTAGCCTGCCCCTTACAGATCCAAAACAGTCAAATGTAAATGAAAGCAGCAGCCCACTGAACTGCCTTCTGCCAAAAGCTGAGATTTCCAGTCTGCACCAATTTATAATTACCAGGAGGCAATGCCAAGAACAACAAAGGAACTTCAAGGAAATTCTTAAGACTCCCCAGTTTTTAACTACATAGGTATTCTTTTCTGTTCGCACCAGCTGTTCCCCCTATTTTACTCTGAAACTTATCTGAAACCACCACAAAGACTCTAACAGGCACAGCTCAGTGCACAGGAAGGAGGTGTGCAGAGTTTGACTGAGCCTGCAGATCAGCCTTGAGAAACGCAAAGGCTGTTCCCAGAACCGGGACAAAATATAATCCCAGCCCAGGTCCCTTAATGATTCTAAGATTGGAAACTGTGTGCGCGTGTACATGTGTGTGTGCGTGCTTTGAGTAAGCAACCGCAAATGAAATAAACAGTTCCCAGGTTCTCTGAAGATAATTCACAAGAACTCCACCAAGAACTGGTTTGAGGCAGTGCGGCAAGTATTAGATGTACATGGTTTCAGTTGAACCCTGTAATTCTCTCCTATCTTCAGAAAACTTCGCTCTCAAGTAGCATTCCTCATGGGTGCTGTAACATCATATTCAATCACTACTAAGAAAGGATTCTCCAGGGAACCAAACCTGCCCCTTGCCCTGGTCTTCCCCAGCCAGGCTGCAGTCCCTTTTGAAACCACCATTACTGGGGGCAGCAAAGATTCAGTCATGCACAACAGAGATCTCATCCCTCAGTGTTAAAGACTTACCTTCATGAGAGGCAGCTCAATCTCTTCTGTCACAAGGGTTATTCCGGGAATTTCCTACGGGGGCAAACACACATCTGCTCATTGCATCAATCACTGCAAACTCAAGTCTTCAGGAAGTGTTTTCTGCACAGACAGCAGCTGAGGACAACTTCCAGTTTGTTAACCTCTACTTTAAATAAACTCTGGGGTGCATAAATAGTGAACGCTGCCTATCTCTTGCCTTTTTTTTTTTTTTTCTTGGAGACAGCGTCTCACTGTGTGCCCAGGCTGGTTTCCAACTGGTGAGCTCAAGCCACCACCTGCCTCAGCCTCCTGAGTAGCTGGGGCCACAGGGGCATGACACTGCATCTGGCTGGAATATTGTTTAATTAATAATTGACAGAGCCCCTAAAAAAACAATTACCGTGGGAAAATAGAGCAAATATTATGTTTTTTTACGCATTTCTAAGAACAAGTGAGGCAAATTATATTTGCACCATCAAATGTAATAATAAAAGGGAAAAGTTCTATTATTTGCACTCTTTCTTCCCTTTTCTACCTTTTCATTAATGTACTATAGTTGGCCCCTGCCTCAAAGGAACCAAAATTAACAGGATTCTAACATAGCTCAAATGGAAAATTTGTGTGCACCTCATCGTCTAGCATGATTCCAGAGCTGAGTTCCCCATAGACAATTTCTGCAGCACTAGTAACATGGCCAGGCTAAAAGGTGAGCAATTCATATCAGGAAGTCCAAATGACAACATTCTGCTAATTGATGAGCATTAAAACAGACACTGAAAAGGCTAAATATCCAAAATTGCCCTTTATTCACCGTTAATTTTGAAAGATTCATCTCTGCAGTAGCTATGTAATCAGCCTCTTATCTACCTGTTTCAAATTCCCTTCAAGAGACAATTTAGGAAGTCTTATGTAAAAATGGGACTTGGTCTTTGTTTAGAGCTTAACTCACATGAATTTTACTGACATACAATATCCTTTTTTTTTTTTTTTTTAAGAGAGAAGGATAGTGAGAGAGCCAGACAGATAGACAAGACAGAGAATCAATTTTTACTGAGTTTTTCACATGGCTCTTGTTGCTCTGACAGTTGTGTACGTGGGTGCTGAGGTTTGAACCATGTACTTGCACATGCTGGGCCAGCGCCACAACCACTGAGCCACCGCTCCAGCGCCACTATCCTATTTACAAAAATAAACAAACAAAAAAGGGAATAACAGAGATAGAGAAAAATTTTTCAGAACATTCAAACTGAGGTCTCCATATGGCAACATGAAGCCTGTGGTTAAGAAAATTGTGAGCTTCACTCATCACAACAGCAGAGGATACCTCAAAACAGCATTAAAATTGCAATTTTAGGTTAGGAATAGCATTTAAAAATAGGTACAACAGGGCTAGAACAGTACACAACTAAGTGTCAGAGCAATGAAAGTCATGTGAAAAACTCAATAAAAATTGATTCTGTCTCCCTCTCACTGTCCTTCTCTCTTAAAAAAAAAAAATAGGTACAACAATAGAATTTTAAAATAGCTCTAATTGGTCCTGGAGGGGTAGCTTGGTGGTTACGGTGGCGCTTGCCCAGCATGCCCAGTGTGCAGGTTCAACTCCAGCACAACAAAGCCTCAGAGCAAAGAAAGGTGCATGAAAAACTAAATAAAAATTGTGTCTTTCTCTCTCTCACTATCCCTCTCTTTTTAAAAACAAAATTCTATTTGCAAAGCAGAATTCAAGATTAGCTAAATATAAGAGTACTATATTTTCTAGTATCTTAAAAAACATACAATTTTCTCCATTTAAAAGCAGGAAATTAATATTTTTCTACTGTGGCAAGTTTTTATTAATGGTTGTAGCATTAAGAACATTTGCGAAGATGACCTGTAAATAGAAAGGGCACTATCAAGGATGGGGAAGGTGCTGGGCAGATGAGAAAGGGTAGAAGAGAAGGTGAATGTGACAGAGGCCTGTACGGGAGACTCACAGCAAGCCCATTAACTGCACAATTAATGCATGCCAATTTTAAAAAGAACAGTTACGAGTCAGTGAAGAGGAAAGTAAATGATTTACATCATTGCTAAAGAACGTCATAAATTCATAGAACTTCAAAGATTAGAGGCCCTTAAGGTAACCTACTTCAACCTCGTGAAGTTTTAAAGCAACAAGGGAAACCCCAAAAGCGGCTTGGTACACGCAGATTATAGCTGTGGGTTTCTTAACATTGTTCTTCTTGTGGGACTTCCTGCTATCACTCTGTGTATGTTCACAATGGCTTCTGTGCCCATAGAGTCTTGAGAAATGCAAAAGGTGTCAGAATGACACCCCCCACAACATCCAATGTGTAAAACCGTGTTCCACTTTTCAGTACAACGCTGGAAGAGTCCCAGCCCTGCCTGTGGGACACTTTGAACACATTATATAGGAGCAGTGAGTGATAAGGGAGGGGACCCAAGAAGTGCATTTCCTGATGCAAAGAGTGCTGTAACCTGCAGACTTCCTGCCGCATAACCACAGAGTCTGCCATGTATATTCACAAGTGTTCTTAAAGAAACATGTGGGTGTCTGGAGGAGGGACAAGCTCAGGTCTTTCCCTCACAATTCTACAGTGAAGCATGAAAATCTAATAATTATAATGGCCAAAGAAGAAAAGGCCTTCAGGAATATACAAACATTGTGCTTATCAAAAGTTTAGAAATTAGACATATAAAATGTCTTTCTAAGGATTTTACTTAGACATCATCTAAATACAAAACGAAAGGGTCTCAATTTACCCTAGGACATATTTTGCTATGTTTGTGTTATCTAAATCAATTGATTTCTCTAAATACCTTTGTGATATGACTTCTGCATCAAGACCAAGCATGTACTTCCAACATCTAAATAAGAAAGGAGAAGAGGTGGAACCTTTTTCAGGCACAGAGGATGCATGGCTTTCACCTGTAGGTCCAACAGTGCTCAGTTTACTGCACCACGTTCAAGAGAAAGTGAAGAGTGTTCTCATATCTGTTCCGCATTTTCATTCCTTCTTTCACTCCTTTCATTTGGAAGCTTAACACTTTCTAACTTAAAAGGAAAGAGTCCAGACCAACACGAAGAAAAGGTTGAATGGAGTGGTTTAAAATTTGACTTTTACTGGTGTAGACACTTCATTTATTATAATTTTTCTTTATGAAGCTGAACAGAGGGTTCACAAAGGTCCTAATCTACCAAGTCTAACTGCAGTGGTCCAGGCATTTCTCATTTATAAAAACCTAATACATTAATCCCCTTAAGGCACTACACAATTAAAAATGCCATTTTATAAAAATACTGCAATCAAGATTTAGTTCTGCCTGGTAGTACAAAAAGTAACAACTACCCTGTCTTTTCTCCATCAATTCTACACAGGTACACAGCCTGTGGGCAATTTTATACAATATTTTACCCATGTTTTGACTGTAACTCATCTGTGAGGTCAGGTGTGACATCTGCCTCTCAAGACATCATATAGACAAGAAGTTTTCAATTTTGGAGCACTTCAAATTTCATAGTTTTAGATTTGGGATACCAACTTTTCTGCCATAAAATTCCAACTCACTTCCTTATCAAGTCAAATAACCTTGTTTATTGAAACAGGGATGTCCTACAACCGACCCACAACTGTGAATCCAGTTTAATGGCATGCAAAGTATTAGCTTACTGTATTCCAGGTGAGCACTGAGGAATAGGGCAGGAGGGTGTCCACATTACTTGTCTTGGCATATATGTTCCAATAGGAAGAAGCTGAGATTTTTGAAAGAGAAAAGAGACATGATTTAATAAGAATAAAGAAATCGACATTATCATTCAACCAAATCAAGCAAACCAACAAGCATTTTCATTGCCTATTCATCATCCTCAAAGGTTAACCATTATGATTTTATCTGTAGACTGAAATGTTCAGGTTCTGCTTTTCACAATGAGAATAATTTCAGTTTCTTTAAATTTGTTATTGTATCTACCCAATTGACACTATTCCACTTTATACAGAGCCTGACAACATAAAACTGGGCTAAGAAAGTTACATTTTATTGAAAAAAATCACTAATAAGGTTACAGAATCAAAATCCTATCTTATATCTCATCAGTGTCTGAAAAGCCACAGCTTCTCACAAAACCACAAGAGAATGAAATTTAATTAGCTGCTGACTGCAATATTTTTTTAAAATATTCCTAGGCAGCATTTTGACAGATTGAGGCATTCATTATCAGTTTATTGCTTTCCCTCAAGCAAAAGGGTCAAGTATTCAACTTAAAGTGCAACATCAGCAAGTCTTACCAATTATAAATTCCTGAATAAGGTCAAATGAATGGCAGGCAGAGACGTTCTCAGAAATCCACTGAATAATCTTTAAAAAGAGAACAGAACTCTGTTGGTATTTTAAATCTATCTCCATCCCCACCAAAGAAGTGGAAATATGAATATTTATACATACATGTGTGTATGTGAGTGTATATTTTCTATAAATGAACTTTTTTAATTCTATTTTTTTTTTTTTGGAATTACCCAAGAATACTTTCACTTCTGTACTATTTTTAAGATACATAATGTAATTCTGGGCGGGTAAAACAGTCTTATAGATGAGGCCTCTTTTACACATTTTAAAAATAAATGCCCTTGGGTAGATCCCAATAAACCTTCTTCAATGTCACTGCATGTTTGTTGGTTTTGCTAGAAACCATATTATGCAAACCACCTTTTGGGAGAGCTATGAATTAGAGGGGCAAATGAAGCCAAACAAAACCTGGCTTGGAGGCAGCAACCTGGATTTGAGTACCAGCTCAGCCATCAGTGTGAACATTTCACATCATGTAACCTTTAGCATCATTCTGCTGCCCTCCAAAGGAGGGACACTCCCAGTCACATCAAGAACTTTCAATCTCCATAGCCTGCTGGAGGAATGAAGCCCCTCGTCTCCTACCTGAGGGCTGCCAAGCCCTAGAGCACTCTCACATTTCTTCTCTGACCAATATGTTGTTTAATTCCAAATTTACTTATGCTAGTTTTACTTATTTTCACAACTGGGTAATTTAATAAAATTTACTACAGATAAGTGAAATATAATGCAAAGAGTGCTGCTGGGTCAATAAAAGTTGAGTGCTTTGGAAAACACAAAGGCATGTCCCTAAAATACTTATTTGAAGACTAGGTATAAATGAGACAACTTAAAAGACTGTATTTTAAAAAACGACCAATATACAGATTATTTTGGAGGTGTGTTTAAATTGTTGATCTCCTTAGAAATAATTTTTTCAGAAAATCAAAGATAATACATTATTAGGGGTTTTATGCAAGCAAAAATGACTTTGAACTCAAATTAGCTGAATCATATAGAAAGAGCCTTACTATACATTAAGAGATAGGTAAATAAATACACCTTTATATAAGTTAAAATTAAATGTCTATTGTATTTCTTTCCAATTAATCAATCTACCTATTAATCCCAACCAAGTCTGATAAGATTTCTGACTTCACAGCTTAGCTGTAAAAATTAAATGACAGAGAAGATTTGGAAGTGCTTTATAAACTATAACATACAAATAAATGGAAGCCATCATCATTAAAAATACAATAAACATCCACCACTAGAGTTTAGTCCTTTGGATAATACATTTATACCAAATATATTATCAAAGATATTTGAGGAACTCATTTACTGAGCATTTAATTGGAATGTTAGTGACATCGGTAAACATTCATTCATAATATGGAAAGGAGAGTACAGCAGGCCCCTCTTATCTTCAGGGCATATGCTTCAAGCCCCCCAGTGGATGCTTGAAACCCTATTCTGAACCTTGAGCAATGTTAGCTCGTGATTTTTCTTTTCTCACTGAGTCAAGAACTTTCACTTTTTCACTTAAGCATTCTAGGGCTTCTCTTTGGCACATCTCTATTCTTACGCTTTGAGGCCTTTATTAAGTAAAATAAGGGTTAAACACAAGCGCTGTTGCACTGCAACTGTGGACCTAATGCCTGAGACAGCTACTAAGTGACAAACGGACAGGTAGCATATACAGCATGGATACACTAGACAAAGCAATGATTCATAACCCCAAGCAGGACAGCATGAGATTTTATTACACTACTTGGAATAGTGTACAATTTAAAACTTATTATTTCTAGAATTTTCCATTTATTATTTCCAGACCACAGTTAATTTTGGAAAACTGAACTTGCAGAAAGCAAAACCATGGATGGAGAGGTGGGGGGGAGTGGCTACTTTACTCAAAAACAAAACAAAACAAAACAAAACGAATGCACCCTCACAGTCCAAGGTCCGATAGAGATGCATAAAAAGGAACACGGTCACAAAAGGGGCCGTAATCCCCACTGCTGTTAACAAGTAAAATAACTTCTGATCATTTTCAATTACTCAGTAAATACCTTTGGCATTGTCTGCTTACCAACGTTTAAACATGAGCTATGTTCTCACCTGGCCTTCCAGGAACCGTGGCGCTCGTCCACAAGACAGCACGCAGTGCAGCGTGGCCATCTTCTCACAGTCCAGGCAGGTGTTCCACAGGAACCGCAGTATATACGACTGGTCAAGCAGCGCTCTGTAGAGCTTCCCAGAGCACCAGTCCAGTACCAGGGACCCTGGCAGTGACTGTAAAGAACTATGAGGTAGCATATCAATCATTTTAGTTCCTGGACCAAAAAAAAAAAAAAGAAAAAAGAAAAGAAAATCAACAGATAAAAGAAACATCTCTCACCCAAACATAGATATTCAGGTCAAAACAAACCCCAACAGTCCATATCATGAGAGAAAAGCTACATCCCTACCTGTCAGAAATAGACTGTGGCAGATGAGGTCTGGATGTTGAACGTTAAGTAAATGAAAGAAATGACCAGGTAAGTAAACAGCCACATAATAGTCTGTGGAAGAGAAAGATTTAAACCGTCGACATGTGGTAAAAGTTATGCAGGTTCAGATAAAGCCCAGAACTACACACTACCCCTATTTTTCTTGAACCTCTCAAAATGCAAATGTTTCCCAACGCAATAAGTAAGCGTCTGCTGCTAGTCTGTTTCATCTTACTAGCCAGGTCTCCTTTACTTCTAGCTGTGGCTAGTTTTCTTCAGACATTTAGCCATGCTTATCTTAGTTTATCCCTGTAGTTCAGTTCTAAGCCAAGTGTGGCTCTACGTCAATCTAAACGCTCTCTGAGGGGAAACTAGAGTCAAAAGTATCAAGCAACATGAGTCATTCCTTAATCTGATCAACTGGGAATAGCTGGGATTTTCTTCGTTGTTTCCTCAGATCGGGGAAGTGCTATGGTTTAGTTCGTTCGTTCACCGTCATCACCATCATTTTGGACACTCATCAAGACGATCTCCATAGCATCCTAACATTTTTGAAATACTATTTCCTTGCATCACTAGCTGCTTACAATTCATACCTTAGTGGTCCCTACACTAGATATATGTGAAACTAGAACATTTTTACCTAGTTTGAAACATGGTGTAAAAATAGGTTTCTAGAGAATAGAGGGGTGGAAGTAACCCTTATGGATAATTTTTCTAGGATCTTAGAAAAACAAATTTGTGTGGCGTTAGTGAATTTCCTAAGAAGAAACATTTAGATTTTAAGCAAGCCAGCTAGACTTCTTTCTCTAAGAAGCAAAGAAACATATGCTAATCAGGGACATAGAAAGCATTGTGGGGAAATAAAGAGAATATAAAACTCTAACCAGTTAAGAATCCTTTCATGTGGACAGAGTGAAGTTAAAGTGACTCACACAAATTATTGTAAAAATCTTATCATGGAAACACTAATCTAGTGAGGCCTAGTGGAAAGGATTTAGGCATCAAATGAACTGGTTAACCCCTGGGCCAACCAGTTAACTAGTTAATTAGGATGGCACTATGTCCCTGGGGAGGGGGAATTTGGAAATGTATTAGGGTATTTTGGGTTGTCATCATTACTAAGGTAGGTGTGGGATTCCTTCTGGCATTATATTTTTTAAGAGAGGGATAATGAGAGAGAGAGAAAGAGAAACAATTTTATTTAGTTTTTCATGTGGCTTTTGTTACTCCAAGACTTCGTTGTGTACATGGTGCTGGGGTTTGAACTTGGCTCCTCGCGCATGCCAGCCAAGCGCCACAACCACTGCTCCAGTCCCCTCCTGGCATTTTTTGTAATGATCCCTGAGGATATTCAATCCTCAATGTGCAGGGCAGTCTTCCACAAAGAATGATTCTCTCATCCAAAATGTCGGTGGTACCTGTGGTAGGCTGAAAGATGGCCCCTAAGAGTATTCATGTGCTAATCTCCAGAGCCTGTGAATATAGTAGCTCTTGTGATGAAAGGGACCTTGCAGGTGTGATTAGGATCTTGAGATGGGGAGAGTATCCTGTGGACCCAGTATAATCACAAAGGTCCTCACAAGAGGCTGGCAAAGCAGGATCAGACTACAGAAGAGAAGAGGACCATCAAGTGAAAAAACTATAGGAGTGAGGTGGTCCTGAGTCTCTAGATGCTAGAGAAGGCAAGGAACAAATTCTTCCTGGAGTCTCCAGAAGGAGTCAGTCCTTCCCATACCTTGACTTTAGCTCCTGGGCACTCACTGTGGATTTCTGCCCTCCATAGCTGTAACGCAATGTTTGGTTTGTTTTAAGCCTTGAGTTTATGGTAATTTATTACAGCAGCAATGAGAAACTGATGGTACTCCTCGTGAGAGACACTAAAAGAAGTCTGGGAACACACCTCACCCTTTCTACACCTCAGTTTCATTATCTGTAAAATAGGTATGCCTCACCAGGCAGAAATGTAGTAAGGATCGAAATAACTGAATATTTAGCTCACAGTACTCACTGAAAAACAGCTTTTTATTTTTTTCCAGCTTACCTTTATGAACTATACCAAATAGTGGAATAGAAACATCTCTCACTATTTTAATTAATAAATGACAAATAAGAGAATTTTAATGTCATTCTCTTGCAGCCACCAATGAATTAATCAATCTGGACACTGGGCATAACAATTGCTAACATCACAGAAAGAAAACCAAACATTATGTGACTTCTAATGAGAGCAAAAGGCACCAGCTATCACATTCTCAAAGCTAGCACCGACCAAGTCCCAGGACAAAGAGGAAATAGCTTTTTTTTTTTTTTTTAAGCATAACTTAGCTCATGGAAATTTTTAAAATGTTTAACATTTAACATTTCTTTAATATATCAATAAAAGGCACCTTTACCAGAGTAATAATGCAGATAAATTATCAGCAATTAATAGCAAAACATACATCCCTCAAACAAGCAATACTGTTGTCATAAAAATTCCCTCTTGAACAGTTTAAATCTTGGGTACAGTTTGGTGCCTATAAACCAAAATATGCTTAAGGAGAGAGAACTTACATAAAACAGCCTATTTTTACAAAGCTGTAGTAGTCTTGCCTTTTCCATACTCCAAATATCAAAAATTAAATCCTGCCCTGCCCATTTCAAGTCATTCCCAGGGGAAATAAAAAAAAAAAAAGAAAGAAACCTTTGCTCTCACAAAATGCTACGTTATTTTCATGGAAAGTTTCCCATAGCACTCTTGAGCGGGATACAGATTCAGCACTGCAGATAAGAATCAGGTCCCAAACCAGGGAAGCCTTAACATTTCTTTCCCCTGTCACAGGAAGCAGTGGAGCCAGACCTCTCCAAGGCCATTCCCCACAAGGTCTCAAAATTACGTTAAAATCTGCCACATACTGGTCCACTTAGCATAAAATACTTAACTTCATCAATAATATTTAAAATAAAGATCTTTGGGACTGGGGATGTAGTTCAGTGGTACAGCACTTGCCTAGCATGAATAAATCTCTGGGTTCAATCCCCAGGACTGCAAAATAATAATAATTTAAAAAAAATCTTTGTATGCTCTTACCATTTCTGGTTCTGACTTCTTTCAGTTCCCTCACATTGTATTTTCTTAAACTTTTGTCATGACAGCAGACAGCCCAGGGAAAAGAGAGGTGGAAATATCCAAAGAAGTATGTGCTCTCAACCTGAAGCTTTCCTTCTTACATAGTATACCATTGCTTATAAACAGAAAACTTTCTATAAGTTGTTCCTTTACTGTGTTATCTAACACAATTATATAAAAGTAATCTTCCTATTTTAATATATTTCAAGTTCCAATACTGCTAAGCCAAATGGACAAAATACTCATTGACCTCAAAGTGACTAACATATTCCATATATATATAAAAGTATATAGTAAAATAAGAGTTATTAATAACATGAAATAAATATAATGTATAAATAACTATTGTGCCATTTCTCATATATAGACAAAAATAGTCTAATTTCATAGTTCTTGCGCTAAACTCTATGTGTCCATATACCAACTGACCTGAAAAGGCAGCTTTTAGTAGGGAGAGAGCATAAATACTTTTCAACTCCCCTAACGTGCTCAAGTCTAATGTTCAGGTTCCCATAACCATATTTACTCAATGAAAACAACTCGTGTAAACTTGTCCACAAATCATTAATGGAACTCATAAGCCTTTTGTGATTAGCAAGAGGTAATGAATAACTTGCAAAAGGCTCTGGCCTTTGGGTCAACGTGATGCATTATTTTTCATAGGCTGTTAGGTAAATTCCTATTCATGGTCATCATACATCAATACTATAGAATGGCTTTTTAAGAACTGCTGTCAAAAAAATGAGCTCATAGCCTAGATTCGCTAAATGAGAATTCTCTAAATTTTCCACAATGAAAGCTAATGGAGTTGAGTGGAGGTTGTGTTCCAGAGAAAACCTTCTCCCATTAGCCTCCAAGAGGGTTGGTGATTGTCATCACAAGCTGAGTCTCAAAGAGGTGTGAGAAAATGGGGTGCAGAGGGAAGAAAATAAGACAGCGGGTGCTGAGGCTCAACATGTACTAGGCTACTAGGTCAGAGCAGAGAGGCATAGCTTCTCACCACCCACCAAGGTTGAGGAACGCAACGCCCCGGATCCCGCGTGAGCCAGCACTCCCAAGAGCTGTGGTGAAGGTCTTGCTGTATCCTGGAAGCCAGAGAAAATGTCAGGGACAGAGCTGGAACTGTACTTCAGGCAGTGACTACAGAACACTCTCAATTCCAATAACTGAGAAATTACTGGAACTGATACAGCGAGCATCTTCGGACTTCTCTATCTCATGGTGGCCCTCCTCAAGGGCCAGCACTAAGGTGGACCATTTAAGTGCAGTCATGAGCTACTACTTGCTTTTAGTTTCTGTGTAATCTTTTTTTTTTTTTTTTTAAGAGAGACAGTGAGAGATAGAGACAGAGAGAATCCATTTTTTTATTTAGTTTTTCACATGGCTTTCATTGCTCCAACACTTAGTTGTGTACATGGGTGCTGGGGTTTGAACCCGTGTACTCACGCATGCTGGGCAAGCACTGCAACCACCAAGCCACTGCTCCAGTCCCGAGTTTCTGTGTAATCTTAGACCACAGAGGTAGATTGCCAAGAGACAGAAGGAGCCAAAGAAACCTGCTTAATGATCTAAGAGATGAAGGAGATCAGACAGCTCCTTGGCCCTCACACTTCAAGACTCACTGCCATACTTGCAGTCAGCAAGATCCTCCGACGCTCTGAGTAACAATCCCACTTTTAGTAGGAAAGGGGATTAGACTGCCACTAAACTCAGCATACTGGGCTTCACTCTACTATTCTGAGTCTTCAGAAAAGTTCATCCACTGGTTTTAATCATTAGCCTTTAGAAAAATGTACAGAAACATTCTACAAAACTTTACACTTCTACTATTTAAATATATATATGTACAACCACTTGTAAAGTTACTTTTAGTTTTTCATTGCTAAGTTTTAAAACTCATTTACCTTTATCTCTAGCACCTACGTAATATTAGGCACTCCTGAAAAATAATTATCTCTGGTGTGGCTTGGCATAACATTTTAAAAATATTTTGGGGTAAAAATCCATCTCTAAAAAAATTTAGTACTATCTATAGTACTATACAAATACTAATTTTGAAGAACTTAAGCAAAACAAGTACTCCTTACTATGGTTCAGACTAAAACCATGAGAAGGCATACTGTGACCTATTGCAGAACTGGAAAAGGTTGGGTATTCGTTCCTGTTCCCCAGTTGCTTGCTATATCAATATTTCAGAGCCACAGATATGTAAAATGAAATAAACATATCTTAGGTCTAAAGCCTGTTGAGGTCAGAGATCACAATTTTAGTTTAAAAACCAAAACCCTATGTAACCAATTTATGATTTAAAGGTACTGGTACTTTCCAATTAGTAACAATTAAAAGGCAAACACACATACTCTAAGCCAATACGTCCACTAGGATTGATTCATGGGCCTAGAAAACACATAAGCCAGGACAAAAACATATGTAGTACATAATATTTAGTTAACAATATTTATCATTATTGAATTTCTTCGGGAAATATTATGGAGGTATACAGGTGTAGAATGTACTGATAAAAATTAAGAAGTATTAAGACTTTAAACATCTAATTTGCTACTATTTGGAAAAAACAATTATGTAAAGTAAAATATAATAAATGAAAAGTACCTTTATGAAGGTAAAACACTGAATATGTGATTTGTTCCCAAGACTCAAACTTCGGGCTGTAACATACACACAAACTTCCTAGAAATAAGAACATTTTTAAAAGAGTTCAAAAGAATCTGTGTCAATACGTAATTTTCCTAAGCCATTTAGCCTTAATTCTATTCCTATAGGAATGGAAGTATAGGAACTTATAGGAACTTACCCCATCTTACCTCGTAGATTATTCCCAAATTCTAGAAGTGGTCGATTAACAAGTTTGCTAAGAAATTTCAAATCAACAGCTTTTTAGCACCAACGATTATGAGCAGTGTGTTGCAGCAGGATACTGGTGGATTGGAAAATGAACAGGGACACACTCCTATATATGAAATCATAGGAGTCTAGAAAAATCTCCAGACTCATGAGATTCTACTGCTCTCATACTACCTGGTCCCTTTATCTGGCTTGCCACCTTCCAATCATTACTAAGAGAACCAAGTCAATCAAAAATATGTTCCCCTCTTTACAGAGCTGTCCAGTCTTCTTGTTTATTTAGACTAAAAGGTGAACTCATCTACCTTATGGGGCAATAGAAGTAAATGCATTGCCTGAGCTCATGCCCACCTGTATCTGGGTCACCGAAGGCCTTGGCCCAAGATGAGCTCCTGGCAAGGAGGGGTCTTTCCAGATTAGCCCAGGCAGCTTCACTTATCCCAAAACTCAGAACACCCTCAGCCTTCCCATCCCAATGTGTAAAATTGCACATTAGCTCTACCAGCTGAACCAATGTCCGTCAATGACCTATAAATGAGACCATTATGCTTAAAATGATTCCAGTTGAGAACGTCTTTTCTGAAATGCCTAGGACCAGAAGTAATTCAGATTTTGGAGTCTTCAATTTTGGAATATTTTCATAGACTTCATTGGTTGAATATCCCTACTCTGAAAACATCCAAGATGCTCTGAACTCTGAAACATTTTAAGCATCATATTGATGCTCAAAAAGGTTTAGAATTTGGAGCAGTTAGCATTTTGGATTTTCAGATTAGGGATACTCTCAACCTGTACTTTTCCAATGTTAACACTTATGTAACTGACTGAAATAAGATATTGTGGGGTGGTAGAATGAAACTTACAGGAAATCAGAAAACCCAGGTTCTAATACCAGAGCCAATGTTAACTAGCATTGTGAATTCTATTTACCACTTCACCTAAGTGGATTTTAATATTTCCTTTTTTATTCTCCACTATTTCCTTTTATCGTATAATATGGAAAGAAAAAATCCATTTTCTTAAGGAAGGCTATTCAAAGACATTTATGAGCATTGTTATATTTCTCAGTTATGCCTATTTTAATGACATTTAAAATTGCAATGTATTGTTAGCAGTACACTTTATTGCAGCATCATGAAAATACAAAATTTAAAAAGCCTCTCAGATAAAAATGATAATGATCTGTTACTCATATGGTTACTGAACAGACAATAACTGTTCTTTAAAATTACAGCAGACTTACTTAGAATAAAAATAATCTAATACTAAAGCATAAACAAAAATAATAACTATAAGAGTTACAAAAGTCCAACACACCACTTTGACTGCTTTCATACAGTGAGCATTGCCAAAACTACCCCTGGTTTATCCCATTGGATCACAAGGAGAGAGAAACTGCTAGCAAGTACAGATAGAAAGGTAAAAGGGAAGCCTCTCTAGTAACAAGAACTAAAGCAAGGTATCATATCTTTCAATCAATTTTAAAACCATCATCAGTGTGTTAAAGGAGTAGGAAGGACATTCTTAAACAGTAGTGGAAGGCAGAAATAATTTTTCAGCTTGGCATCGTGGTGTACACCTATAATCCCAGCTATTCAGGAGACTGAGGCAAGTGAATCTCAAGTTCAGTGCCAGCTTCAGCAACTTAGGGAGGCCCTGTCTCAAAACTTAGAAAGGACTGAAGATGGAGCTTAGTAGTAAAGTGTCCCTGGGTTCAATCTCCACTATACACACACACACACACAGATATATATATATATATATATATATATATATATATATTATATACATAATAAAATAGTTTTACAGAGGAGTAAATATACTCAGACCTATAAACACAAGAATTCTTTTAGGAATCTACCCTAAGGAATGAAAATGAAAATGTCAACAAAATAAGATCATAACCTACATTATAACGAATCCTCCACACACCATTCTCTACAGAATGAGAACGATCATTTTTACCATTTTGAAGAAAATTAAAGTGATTTATAACATGGATGTGCCTATTTACATATACTAAATTGCTTAATCAGATCTGATGAGCCAATGTTTCCAAACTGTTAGGTTGTGGTTCAATTCCATCTCCCAAACCCAAAGGGAAAGAGACACATCCATGTGAAAGGGGCTGAGCACAGGCTCTAAGGCTGCTGTTCAACAAATTTTTTTGATGATGAAATGTTTTATACCTACATAGTCCTACATGGTAGCTACTAGCCACAGTTAGCCACTGAACTCTTAAAAAGTGGCTAGTGTAACTAACGAACTACTTTTCAGAAACTTAGTAACATGTGGCTAGTGGCTTAACCACCTGCTGACACAGTTCCAGAGCACTGATCCTTAATCTTGACCCTGCATTCAACTAATTTGGGGTTATAGGTGCTCAAGATCCACTTCTAATCAACTAAATTGGAATCTCTGGGAGTGAGACCCAGCCATCAGTATTTTTAAAGCTCACTAATTGATTCTAATGTGCAACCAAGGTTGAGAACCACTTATTAAAAATCAGATCTAGATGTGAATCTTGACTTTGGACTTATGAAGTATATTGCACCAAGGCCTATGTGAAAGGTACTCAACCTCATGTGTTAGACCCAGCAAAGACGCAGCAACACATAATCCAGGGCAATCGTAGATATGTAGCAGGGGAAGAGGGCAGAGGATAGGTGGGAGAAGGGAGAGGGAGGGATCTAGAGAGACGATCAGCAATGTAGCATACTCTTTACGCCTCTGAGAATCCAAATAATACTTATACAATCATTTAATTCCGGAAAATTCACAGATTAAGCATTTATATTGTTTGTAGGGGTGAAATATAGATGATTCAAGAGACTGGGGTATGGGTGAGGTGGGAGTGATAATGGTTTAAGAATATATGCATATCATATTGTTACTTTATATGCATTTACAATTGTATAATAACTCAACTCTAACAAAAAAAAGTATATTGCCTAAGGTGAGTAAAATTATCTAAGCTCAGTTTCCTCACCTGCAAATAAAGAAAATATAAACCCTACTTCATAAGGTTCTTATGTGAAAATTAAATGAAAGAATGTACATAAAGTTCTGGCAAAGTAGTTATATCTGGCAATCAATATCAGCTGCTATTATTCCAGAATAATTTTGCTACTATTCCTAAACTGGAGGAAATCAGTTTGAAAAAAAAAACAAAGAACACTCTTAATGGCAGATGCAGTTTTTTGTTTGCTTGTACTGGTGATTGAACCCAGGAGTGTTCTACCACGAAGCTACATCTCCAGGCGTTTTTTTGGTTTTTTTTTTTTTTATGTTAAGATAGGATCTGAGTTGCTAAGGCTTGTCTTAAACTTGTGATCCTCCTGCCTCAGCCTCACAAGCAGCTGGGATTATAGGCATGTGCCACCATACCCAGCTCCAGAGACTTTTAATAAGTATTCTATGTGGAAGATAATATCTCAACTTAGCTAGCCTTTAAGCGGCCATTTATAAAATGAAAACTATTATGGACAAAGTTTCCCAAACGAACAGTTATTACAGGGTCCCCTAAAACAGTGACCTAATTCTGTGAAATTAATTGCTCATAAGGAGCAATTCTTGCAATTATATGAGCAGGATGAACGTCCCCACAACTTCTTAGCAGGTACATAAGCAAGAATGACGGCCACTGTGTTACATGGTGAGCACATGGGTGGAATATTTTTCTTTCTTCTTGCTTCAAGTCTATTAACTGATTTTTCCTTCTGACTATAAGAAATTTATCAGAAAAGCCAAGATGAACTCATAAAACGACACACAAGAAGCCTAGTAGCATCTTGGTCCACCATCAACTTTCATGAACACTGTCATCATCTAGGTGTTAACCTCTCATTCCTCAGAAGGTGTGTGAGGAATGAGATTTCATTTCTTAGAGCAAAGAAATTCAGGACAAAGATGCTTTCAAGAACATAAAAGGTGATGCTGAAAGGCCAAAGCAGCTCCAAATGACCAAGTGTGACAAATGATTACCAAACATCATCATCATCATCAGTGTGAATTATTGAAATAAACCGAGTTTGTAAAAGGCTCTGAGTCTACAGGCATCCCCTCCATGAGCCGTGTTTCCTAAGCTCTGTATCTTACAAGGAGCCATATTTGGATTAGATTATATGCTCCCTTCTCTAATCCTACTTCGCGTGAGTAGACGTTCTTTGTTTTAACCACAAAGGTAAAAAATAATTTTAAAAAACCAATTAGGGAAATATTTGAACTGGCAAGCTACAAATCGAAAACCAAAAGATTGGGTCTCTGACTTTTTCATCTTTATGTCTGGAAGCATTTCATTTTCAACAGGCTTTTTCTGTTGTTGTTGTTTTAAAGTTTAGTGTGACAAGAAAGTCTCATTTCCCACTTTCCCAAACATTGCTAAGGAGGGAAAAAAAAAAAAAACTTTCACATCTCCTGCCAGATAAAGCTAACATTTTGTTCAATAAGATGTCATAGGTAGCCCATTTATAGGTTACAGCTGCAACTGCTCAAGAGGAATTCTTATGGGAATAAAGTGAAAAGGAATAAAAATTCACATAGAATTAAAGTCTAAAATGATCGTTACAGCCAACAGATTTAAAGTGAAGTACAAGGGAAGTAGTTACCCTG